>JXCR01111997.1:66220-92318 GCA_002079205.1 Phalaenopsis hybrid cultivar | reverse complement strand
TCTTTTAGGATTTTTATGTTCCCTTTCTTGAGGTTGGCCTTTAGCCAATTCTTGAAACTGAAGTAGTCCTCTATTTTATGCCCAAGCATCTTGTGACATAGACAATACAACAGATGATCTTTCTTACCCACTTCTTCTAGCTTTCTGGGATCTAGCTATTAGAAATCAGATATCTTAATCAGGCTATGGAACATCTTACTCACTTCTCCTTCTTTAAAAGGGTAGACTTTGCTCGAGAGCTCTGACAAGGTGTGTCTTCTTTCTGTCGGGTGATACCTCTGCTGAGTTGACTGTTAATCATGCTGCTGTGGTGTTTAATAACTTTACTGCGGTCTTTCAATCAGAATCTTCATCGGCTACTTGCCTTTATCAACCGCTGTGACAGTTCCAGTTTTTTTCTTGAAGGCTTTGACCAGTTTCTGCTTATCGCTCGTCTCTAGGAAACTGAACTGCTTTGCCTCTTTTTGAAGACTGCCGACCTTGTTAAGTAATATCTCAAACGTCTTAATGGTAAAACCCTTGATGAGAAATGCTATTAGGCCATGGATACTCTTTAGTAGAATCCCAATTGCATGTTGTTTCTGAAGCTGCGGTTCTTACTTCATACTTAAATTACTCCATCATAGAATATAGTCCACCAATGTCTCATATGGTAACTGTTTCTTAATTAAAAGATCATCAATGGTGATGTGGCGTTAAGCCCTAACAAAAATCTTAACAAACAGGTTTTCCAATTCTATAAATGTTTTCAGCGAACCATTCAACAACTCCGCGTACTAGTTAAAGGAAACTTCAGAGAGGCTGCTAACAAACTAGCTGAACAACAATGCATAGATACCCCCCACGTTACAACAAATCTCGCGAAAGTAATAAATATGCTATCGAGGGGTTTATGATCCATCAAAAGTCTTACACATAGGTGATACAAATCATTTAGGATATTGAATGGCATTGAACCCTTAAAGATAAGGTCTCCCCCTAAAAATTAATGCCCCTCCCTTAAATAGGGCTAGGGCCTCTAGCACTTGCTATTCAACCACCAGTTTGAGAACCTTTTTTGGTATTAAACTTTGGACAAATCCTTCTTAGGTTGCTCCTCTCTATTGAAGGAGGTGAATTCTTTTATTCCATCCATGATTTGGATAACTTCTGCTAGTAGTTCCTTCTACAGTTGAGGCTGGCTTGGAAGCGTGGCTATGGTTTCCATAATCTCTTCCATCTTCTTTTCCTTGTGGCCAACCATCTCATCATTCTGCAGAATGAGCCTTTGTAATGCATTTAGGTCATCTCCTTTTATGAGTGCTTGGGCCTTTCATAGAGACGATGATGCTCGGATCCCGACCACATTTACTTTGGTATATTCCTCTTCCATGTAATCAGCCAAATCTTCCTTGGACTCAATCTTCCTTTCTTGGGACAACTACTTGAGATCTGTCCTCAAGTTCTCCAATGTCACCGCAATTGAACTTCCTCTAATATTCTTAAGATACTCTGTGGTAACTGATGAATTATCTTCTCTGTGGTAACAATGATCTCTTCAGGCTTAAGATCCTCCTCAAAATTTCTAACTTCAGTCCTACAAGTAGTTACTATCTTGATAATTTTAGCATGCCACACCATCTCTTTTAGTGTCAGTAGCTTAGGGCCATATGTTTTGTTGGTGGTATCAACGCGTCGATGAGTGGTACGAGCCCTAACATGAGGACTAGATACTATGGTAGACAATCCATCATCTCTACTTGATCCCTTTTTGGGGAAGGAGGTTTCTCTTGTGGAAATAGCCTCGCTCCGAGGTGGGCCTTAGCAGGTACTCTTCCCATCTTTTTGAGAATTTTAGCTTTGGAACGTGCTTCCTTCACTACTAGCCTCTCAATTATGGTATGTAATAAAGACATTGGCGTAGTCTTGTTCTTCTTCCCTCTTTGACCCTCGTAGTGGAAAGGTTGAGGTGGTGTAACAATAATCTTTCTGGCATCTTCCTCATATTAGGCAGCAGATAGTGGGTGGAACCTTCTTCCTCCCAATAATAGTGAAGACTTTGGTAATCTAAACTCATACTCTACAACTTTTGTAGGGGCAACATCCTCAACAACTTTCAACTTCTTTATCTTGGCAACTCTCCTATTCTTATTCCTCCTCTATGCTTCGATCAGAGGTGCAGACCTCAAACTAGATCACACTTCAAACACAGAAGGTGCTGCGGGAAATTTGCACCCTCCGCGGTGACAGGTTCATCATCCACTTGAACACCCTTTCCTTTGAATGAGGTAGGATGATGATAGGTGTAGTGACGACTAGATAGAATCGGGTAGTGATGACTGTCCTGGGGGTACTTCTTACAGCTCTAACAAACTTCACAGAAACAACAAGATTCTTTTCTACCAAAACCCTCTTCAGGGGTGGGAACTCTTGGGTTGACTTCAAGTTGAACTCTACTATCAACTCAATAATCTCAGGTGTCTTAGTTCTCAGAACGATGACAGTAACATCTCTAAACTTAATCTCGGTATTATCAAAACCTTATCCGAAATGGATGACTGCTTCGTCGGAAAGCTTGCTCTTATTGATGACCAAGGACAAAATTAACTTTGGTGCAGAGATTCTTTCTACATAGAGGATTCAGAACATCAATCTATGCTTCCTTTTATTGCAACAATTTTTGGACAAAATAAGCTCTTGCAACAAACGTTGTCCAAACATGTTTTTATTTATTTCATCTGAATTCATTTATGTTGTAAAATTTATAAATTATATTGGTGTCAACGCTATTTTGGTTTGGAGAGTTGCCCGTAAGAAGCTGTCAGTCACCAAAATTGAAATCCCGTCGCCCACTTCGGAAGGACATTTTAATGTTTAGAAAAATATGAAATCAAACTGACCCCACATTTTTCATAGTTCAAATGAAAGAGCATTTTACCTTAAACCCTATATCTATCCCAAAGGATAAACACAAAACTTGAGGATGAGGCTCAATCAAATAAACTGAGAAATATATGACGTCCGTTTGGTCTGGGAAACCGTTTTATTTGCCAACATTTTCCCCTATTTAATATGAAGAATTAAATAAGGTTTATATTAAGCTGGGTTCGAATGAGCTTTCTATAAGGGCAAGCCCCTATAATTAATTACATCCTAAATGATTAAAGTCATCTAAGAAAAATCTTGATAAAAATGAAGAAATATTATCTTCAAAGATTTCAAAAGGATAGGACTTTTCAACAATATCAGACAAAGAGATGTGTCATGGGATTGGTTCAAATTTGGAGCATTTTGTTTTGGAATCCAAAGGAGGAAGAACTAGGGGATGTCATAGATCTAGAGGAGAACCTTGGTGACCTCTCAAGCTATCCTATTGTTTGGCTTTAATTTTGAGGAGAAATATTTAGGTGTTTTATCCTGCCAATTTTATTTAATTAGGGCTTACATTCATGTGAAATGATCACACAAATAGCCTGGAAGATGTGAGAATTTAGGTCACGACGAACGACAACCTCGGAATCCTAAGATAATTTAGAGCTTATATTTTATAGCAGAGCTATACAAAGGCCTAAAGATGAGGTGAGGATTTATGTTGCATAAGCAGACAACCTCAAAATCCTATGGCTTAGTTGTTTAATTCTAAGGAAGGAATGATTTAGCTAAGGAAGACAGGTTTTGCTGTTGAAGATGACCGTGCTTCCCACCATGCTAGATCCAAGCTCCTCGTTGTGGCGAGTTTAAGTTTTCTAGGGTATCAATTTATGATTTCAAATCAGACTTGAAGTTCTTTAAATATTATGGGGGATGTTAAAGTTGATTAGAGTGACACCGATTAGGATCCCATGGTTCCCTTGTTTCGACACCACTATTTTCTATTAGATTCACTTAGTCCAAGTGAATTTACTAAACTCAACTTAATGAGTTCCATACTTTCATTTAGATCGTGGGAAGCTTCGTTAGCAACCGTAGGTTACCTCATCCAAGGATTTTGGATCATGTGATAGAGACATCTTAATTTAGTTGTAGTTATTATTTTGTGTGATGTTTGTGATTAAATTTTGAGTTATTTTATATTTTGAATGGTGATTTTTATCTTGGTTGATTTTAGTTTTGATTTTATGGCTATCCTGATAGTTTTAGTTTTCATGCAGGGTGACATTATTGTTTAGCATGCAAGTTTGTGTTTTGTTCATACATGCAGGTGAGTAAGTACAATGTGGAAAACTTAAGAAAAGATGATGCTGTGAACTATAAAAACATACCTGACGAGTCTTCTCATTCCACCACCTGAAACTCAAAATACATGTTAGAGCATTTTATGTAAAGCGTAAAAGTAAGGTTTTAGAGATCTACCCAACCCTAGGTCATTTCTTGGGGGGTCCCTATTAGTTTGATTAAGGATGATCTTTGTTAAGTAAAACATATTAAATTTAGTAGGCTTCTGAGGTATCCAACAAGTCTAGAGGAAGGAGCAGATCCATGCTTCCCTCTCACTACCTGGTGAAAAGCCTCAAGCTCATTTAAACTTATTATACTGCTTAATAATTCATCCTATGCATACCTTTAATTCTCAGTAAATATTAATGTTTCAATTATCCCTAAGAGTAAGGTAATTATCACTTGCCATTTAATTTGGAAGTTATGTGGGTGAAGATCCTTAAAAGGGGGCAAGTTAGCGTTATTGAAACATGTAGCCAATTTTATTTCTAATTTGGGCTTAGGGTGTTCAAATGTGTTTACTTTATATTCATTCTTCTATTTCTTATTTAATGAAATTTGATTTTAGCTTAAGTCACCGCTAAGCCCTTTAAACCAAGGTAGATGTCTTGGTTATTTTGAAAGAATTTGAATTTTTAAGTGATAATAATTATTCATTTTCAAAACACTTAAATGTCATTTGAACATCAAGTAGAGGCATTAAATTAGTGAGTTATCAACTTCTAAAGTTCTACCCCTAGGTTTAAGATCATTTAATTTAATAGACTTTCAAATTTTAATAATTTAAGGAATTACAAATTTATCCCTTTNTAAGATCATTTAATTTAATAGACTTTCAAATTTTAATAATTTAAGGAATTACAAATTTATCCCTTTATTATGAAAAGAGTGAGGTTGGTTTATACCAATTAAACCCCTTGTGTTTCAGTTATCCAAATAATTTAGTTAAAATCAGAGGTTACCCATTTCCCTCATTGAATTAAGCCTAAATGTTAATTAAGGCTAAATTTCTAAAATTACACTTTTGCCCCTAAGGCTCTATTACTTCATAATTTGTCAAATTCAATCCAAATGACTTTAAAATTTTTATCCCACCTCACCCATGGGTCAAATAAGATATCAAAGGAGAAAAATGTGATTTTTCAAAATTTAATTTAATTTACATATTTATTTTAATGCAAAAATAGAATTTTTTTAAGAAAATTCCATAACTTGACCAAGCTAAAGCTTAATCCCTTGAAATTTTTACTAGAGGTAGACTTAGACTAGAGAAGCATTGTGGCCAAATTTCATGATTTAATGAATTATATTTGAATTTTAAGAATTATTTTAAATTTTGGAGTATTTATTAATTACAAAATATTTTGAATATGGAAAATTAAGTTTTATATTTTTATTAAATATTTCTAAGGTCAAGGAAACCAAAGAAATAATTTTCATATGTTTTTAATTTTTCTTTGAATTGTTAGAATTATTTTAGTAAAAATCCATTTTTAGCCTTTAAAAATTATTTTAAGCTCCAAAGTTCAATATCTTCACTTAGAAAACTAGGAAAAATATCATAATTGTTCTTAAGTGCTTAGGAAACAATTTAGAATATTTTCATGAATTTTATTATTTTTTTGATTTTTATCATTTTTAANAAAAATATCATAATTGTTCTTAAGTGCTTAGGAAACAATTTAGAATATTTTCATGAATTTTATTATTTTTTTTGATTTTTATCATTTTTAATTATTTAAATATTGAAAATATGCTAAAAAAATGAAATTTTTATTTTAATTTCAAATTTATTTTTCAAAAATTCCTCTCATCATAGGGAACTCTCAAAACCAATTTTTTATAATTTATTAAGTTTATATTTTAATTGTTGAAAGTCATTTTAGTACCAAAAATGTCATTGAACTTGAAAAATCAATTTGAGTTATTAAATGAGCTTCAAATATTTTAAAATTTTTATGAGGAGTTCTCTGAACTTTAATTCACAGTGGAGATTAAAAAATAAGTATTTATATGTTTTTGTTTCCCAAAATNGTTTATATTTTAATTGTTGAAAGTCATTTTAGTACCAAAAATGTCATTGAACTTGAAAAATCAATTTGAGTTGTTAAATGAGCTTCAAATATTTTGAAATTTTTATGAGGAGTTCTCTGAACTTTAATTCACAGTGGAGATTAAAAAATAAGTATTTAGATGTTTTTGTTTCCCAAAATTAATTTTTTTTGTGTTTTAGGGTTGGTGAAAATTAAGTGCATTCTTAATGACTTAACCCATGAAATATTCTCCAAAGGGTTCTCTGGTCATGATAAACCTTCCAAAATTTTTTTAGAATTTTAANCAAAATTAATTTTTTTTGTGTTTTAGGGTTGGTGGAAATTAAGTGCATTCTTAATGACTTAACCCATGAAATATTCTCCAAAGGGTTCTCTGGTTATGATAAACCTTCCAAAATTTTTTTAGAATTTTAGAAGCAACATACTAATTATTATGATTAATTTATGCAAACAATAGACACAAACTTGAAAAATATGGATTTCTGTCTAGATATATGCTCTAACATTGAAAAAATCAATAAATGTTGCCCATGACAGAGGCTACAACATGCCAAAATTTTAAGCCATGGTGAAATTTTTATATGCATGGAGAATTAAAAGATACAAAACCATATTTAATTAATTAAAAATAAAATATGCATCAAATGAACTTCAAATTATTTTCACATTGTTCTCCTCTATTCACTGGGAAAGACAATATTTTTATTTTATTTTTGTGATTTTTTACACCAAGATATGAATTTTTGAAGTTAGGGCTATTTATTTAAATAAAAAAAACCCTATTCATCTATTTAAACGTGCAACACCGCGTCAACCTATGGAGGCTCCGAAGCTCCACGCGGCACGCTCCCATTCGATGCCGCCATCCACCTCAGCGCTGACTCGGCCCGTGGTTCATGTATGAAGGCGCTGTCCGGGTAGAACTCATTTGTTGATGAGATAAACGCGCGATCGGATGACTCCCCGTCATCANAATATGCATCAAATGAACTTCAAATTATTTTCACATTGTTCTCCTCTATTCACTGGGAAAGACAATATTTTTTTTTTATTTTTGTGATTTTTTTACACCAAGATATGAATTTTTGAAGTTAGGGCTATTTATTTAAATAAAAAAATACCCTATTCATCTATTTAAACGTGCAACACCGCGTCAACCTATGGAGGCTCCGAAGCTCCACGCGGCACGCTCCCATTCAATGCCGCCATCCACCTCAGCGCTGACTCAGCCCGTGGTTCATGTATGAAGGCGCTGTCCGGGTAGAACTCATTCGTTGATGAGATAAACACGCGATCGGATGACTCCCCATCATCGTCATCAATGCCTTAGCCCGATAACCATCCATTTTCAAAGCTTAAGATCTCACTCATTTCTTAACTAAATTAAGTGCGGGTTGTTTCTAAATGCTCTTCTAAGTGTGACGAACACATCCATATGGTAATCAAGTCATTAAATTAATCCTAATCAAATGGAGAATCAAAATAGGCTTGCAAGGAGAGGGAGTTCAATACCTTTGCTATGAGAAGGGAAGCTTCAATCAGAGGTGCTTATCACTTTTATGGAGGTCTAAGGAGGCTAGGAATTAAGCCTCTTGCTATGGTGAAAGGCCTAGGTATGAATTCAACCAAGCTCAATTTCAGTTGTTGGTCTAGAGCTATGCTAGGGGCTCTATATGAGGGGGGTTTGATGGGCTTCTTCTTCTTTCACTGTGGTGATGGTGTGGCTAAGTTTAATTTTATTTTGGTGGAGTGTAGAAGTGTGGAGAGCTCTGCCCTGTCTCTTGCAAGGTTTTGAGCTAAAAAATTGAACTTCGACAAGGGGATTTAGGGCAATGGGGTAGTTGGTTTGCACTGTGGAGGTCTCAAGGAAGCTCAAGGAGTGATTTCAGAGGGTATCCTTAAGAAATTTTCAGCACTACCTCCATGGCTGTGGAAGTGAGGTTTTTATAAAATGGGCTGTAGGGTGGCTGTCATGGCCAATTGGGGGGTGAAAATGCTTGCTTAGGTAGAGGGCAGAGAGGCTCTAAGATTTAATTTGGATGAGGTGGCCTCTAGGTTTGAATTGGGTTTGATTCCATGGGGGTGGCTCTCAGTTTGAACATTTTCCAGCCACTAGGCCGGCCGACCAGGCCAGGGGAGGTGGCTAGGAGGTCAGGTGAGCCAGGGGAATATGTCACAACAATTAAATGGGTTAGTGTTTAGTTTTGGCAAAAATATCCTTGGCTTAAGTAAATATGGAATCAAATCCCTTGATTTAGAGATTCTTTGGTCCATTGCTCATTTGGGTGGTTCCATGGGGTTTGGGTTGGTCAATATGATCCAAAATTTGGCTGTGGTGGCCTTGTCTTGACCAATTTGATATGTCCAAGTCAATTTTGGTGCATGGGTCCAAGTGGGTGCAAATGACCAAAACTTGGGGTTGGGCTAGGCTAGCCATGTTAATTGGCCTAATTGATTGATGAATTTGATNTTTTGGCAAAAATATCCTTGGCTTAAGTAAATATGGAATCAAATCCCTTGATTTAGAGATTCTTTGGTCCATGGCTCATTTGGGTGGTTCCATGGGGTTTGGGTTGGTCAATATGGTCCAAAATTTGGCTGTGGTGGCCTTGTCTTGACCAATTTGATATGTCTAAGTCAATTTTGGTGCATGGGTCCAAGTGGGTGCAAATGACCAAAACTTGGAGTTGGGCTAGGCTAGCCATGTTAATTGGCCTAATTGATTGATGAATTTGAAGTAGATGATTGTAATGAACATTTTTGGTGAAGGATTGAAAGAATTTGGAGTTGAATTGGAGAGTTAATTTGAAGGATTTTGGAATTTTGGTGAATTTGGGCATGTTGGGCTAGACTTGGGTCTAGATTGGGCTAGGCTTGGGCTAAGTCCAAATTTATTGTTGAGAAGGGTCTATAAGAATGTAATGAAGAGTTTTCAACATAAATTGAGTGCCAATTTTGGGGTTAAGACAATCAATTTGGTGAAATTTTGAGGCATAACCAATTTGGGGCTTTTAACTTAGGTTGAAATTAAATAAAATTGAGGCTTCAACAAGGCCAAATGAAGGCCAAGTTTGATTNGTTAAGACAATCAATTTGGTGAAATTTGGAGGCATAACCAATTTGGGGCTTTTGACTTAGGTTGAAATTAAATAAAATTGAGGCTTCAACAAGGCCAAATGAAGGCCAAGTTTGATGTTTAGGAATGTTATTAAGAGATTTAAACATAAATTGTGGCAAATTGAGTGGGTTATGGGTTTAATTGGGTGAGATTAGGTCATGTGGCCAAAATTGGGGCTTTTACCTAAATCAAACTTTAGCTCAAGGAATGGGCCAATTGAGCTTGGATTTGGTTTAAATTGGTCACATTGAAGGTGAATTTAAGTTTAAGATTGAATTTGGGGGAAATTGGGACCAATTTGATGGACATTTGAGGTGGATTTGGGGAGATTGGGCCTTTTAAGGGCAATTTAGGGGTTTGGACAAAGATTATCAAATTGGACAAATTGGGTCATGTGATTGTTGAAAAAAATGAAATTAGGAATATTTGGAAGGTTTTGAGAATTTTTTGGATTTTTGGGAATTTTTGAAATTTTGGGCTAAGGAGGGGTATTTCGGTAATTTGGTAATTTTTGGTGATTTTGGGTAATTTGGGTATTTTCAAATGGTTTGAAATAACTTTTGAACAAATTTGGGTATTTTGGCCAAACTTAGGGTCTCAAGGGTATTTAGGGTAATTTGGGGGAGTTTAGGGGCAAAAGGCCAAGTTGGGTATTTTTGGTAAAATTGGGGTGCCAACCACCATAAATAAGCCATGGACCAATGGAGACCCAATTCGGGTCCTCTATGTACTGGTCTTAGCTAAAATCTAGCCTAGGGCT
This sequence comes from Phalaenopsis hybrid cultivar, assembly GCA_002079205.1. Lineage (NCBI taxonomy): Eukaryota > Viridiplantae > Streptophyta > Magnoliopsida > Asparagales > Orchidaceae > Phalaenopsis > Phalaenopsis hybrid cultivar. Next base: position 82,189 of record JXCR01111997.1, on the reverse strand, counting down.
AGTGGGTTTAGGGGACCATCTACATGAGTCTTCCAAATGATTAAGGGATCAAAGTCAAGAAAAGTTTAGGTTTAAGTNAACCACCATAAATAAGCCATGGACCAATGGAGACCCAATTCGGGTCCTCTATGTACTGGTCTTAGCTAAAATATAGCCTAGGGCTAGTGGGTTTAGGGGACCATCTACATGAGTCTTCCAAAGTATTAAGGGATCAAAGTCAAGAAAATTTTAGGTTTAAGTTACTGAGTGATTGTGAGTGAGGTGATTGTAGTGAGTGCCTTAGCTTTAGACCAACACCCAGGGTCAACCCTAAGGTTAAATAGTCCTATGGGACTCCCTCATAATTACCCCACCTATTAAGTGCTAGAGGTTTGGACCAATATGTAGAGCTTCAAATTGAGGAAAGAGAAGTTTGGAATTTCTAATGGTGAGGGTTCCTTTTCTGGTTTTCTAGGAATAGTCAACAGAAAAGTCCTATGGCTAGACCTTAGGCTACTAAAGAGGAAGAACTAGACCTCAACCAAAAGTGAGGTCAAAAATTGAGCTTCAATTTTTTTGTTATTTTTAGAGGAAAGGTTTTGAAAGCAAAAAAAAATTGGCGTGATTTGTTGAAACAAACTAGTCACGAGAAAGAAAGAAGGAGAGGTAAAGGACCCAATCTGAGCCAAAGGGAGAGAGCAGACTTTGTAATGAACTCACTTTGATAGATCTGCTCTTAGGCTAACAATTATTGGGAGTACACCTCAATTTGGGAGGGGGGAGGATCCCAGAAACTCTCTGTTTAGGGGCATCTAAACAAAGGCTCTAGAATCCATGAGGAGTTGACTATACCCGCTCAAGACGGAAATGAGTGAGACATGCAAACGGAAGAATGGTAGCTTGGGCTATGAGGGACATAGATGAACTACCATTTCATGAATGTAAAATAATTTGATCATTGAAGAAAAGAGGAACTAAACCCCACCGGAGTCGCAAGAAATTATCGGCAGTCAACATGGGAAGGTTGTTGTTTTAAAATAATTTTAATTTAATCTAATATATATATATATATATATATATATATGATTTTGAAAAGTAATATTTTATTTTTTTGAAACTATGAGACCAAATTTATCTCATATATGCAATAGTTTAAATAAATGAGTGCAACACTACAATGATGCATCTATCTTAAGGAATGAACACATTACTTGATAGTAAGGTTCGATTAAATAAATTATAGAATTTATGACATCCGCTTTGATTTNATATATATATATATATATATGATTTTGAAAAGTAATATTTTATTTTTTTGAAACTATGAGACCAAATTTGTCTCATATATGCAATAGTTTAAATAAATGAGTGCAACACTACAGCGATGCATCTATCTTAAGGAATGAACACATTACTTGATAGTAAGGCTCGATTAAATAAATTATAGAATTTATGACATCCGCTTTGGTTTATGAAACCTTTTTATGTTGACCGACAAGTTCCCTTATTTAATATAGAAGATTAAATTAGGGTTTATATTAAGCTAGGTTCCAAAGTTCCTTATAGAGGCAAGCCACTATAGTTAAGTACATCTTAAGTGACCTAAAACCCCTTAAAAATACTCTTAATTCAGATTAATGGTTTTGCCTTTGAGAATATCAAAGTTTAAGTTTTAAAAAATGGACATTAGAAATTCAAAAGGGAATGGATAAAATAGGAATAGTTGTTTTTAGGAATCCAAGGGAAAAAAAAGCAGAAGATGCACTTATCCGAGGGAAACATCGGTGACTCCTCAAGCTATCCTACTTTTTGGCTTCATATTTTGGAAATGATTTATTTGATATTTTAGTCCTGCCAATTTTATTATTTATGGCTTACACTTGCATGTCTTAGTCAAACAAATTGTATGGAAGATTAGAGGGTTTATGTAATAACGAACGACAACCTCAGAGCCTAAAGCTAGTTGGAGATTAAATTTCACAATATGATTGTACAAAGGCCTAAAGATAAGTTGAGGATTTATGCCGTACTGGACGAGCTGCTTTGATGACCTATGGCTTATTATTTAATTATAAGGAAAGATCTGCTATTGTAAACTAATTTTGCTCTCTCAAATTTGTTCTTCTAAGCATCCTTGTCATGATACCCACAAAATTAGCTCCAATATGCTCATCAAAGTAACAACTTTAGGTACAAGGTTTAAGGATTTACAATTCTCATGTCAAGTTTTGTTATCATTCAAGTGTTATAGGGGGTTAAAGTTGATTTGAACGACACCAGTTAGGATCCATAGTTCCCTCATTCTGNTGGACATTAGAAATTCAAAAGGGAATGGATAAAATAGGAATAGTTGTTTTTAGGAATCCAAGGGAAAAAAAAAGCAAGAGATGCACTTATCCGAGGGAAACACCGGTGACTCCTCAAGATATCCTACTTTTTGGCTTCATATTTTGGAAATGATTTGTTTGATATTTTAGTCCTGCCAATTTTATTATTTATGGCTTACACTTGCATGTCTTAGTCAAACAAATTGTATGGAAGATTAGAGGGTTTATGTAATAACGAACGACAACCTCAGAGCCTAAAGCTAGTTGGAGATTAAATTTCACAATATGATTGTACAAAGGCCTAAAGATAAGTTGAGGATTTATGCCGTACTAGACGAGCTGCTTTGATGACCTATGGCTTGTTATTTAATTATAAGGAAAGATCTGTTATTGTAAACTAATTTTGCTCTCTCAAATTTGTTCTTCTAAGCATCCTTGTCATGATACCCACAAAATTAGCTCCAATATGCTCATCAAAGTAACAACTTTAGGTACAAGGTTTAAGGATTTACAATTCTCATGTCAAGTTTTGTTATCATTCAAGTGTTGTAGGGGGTTAAAGTTGATTTGAACGACACCACTTAGGATCCATAGTTCCCTCATTCTAGTACCACTATATTCATTTGAATTTACTTAGTCTAAATGAATTGTTAAACTCATTTAAACTGGGGAGATTTTGTTAGCAACTGTAGGTTACCTCATACGAGACTTCTGTAAATTTAAAAGGACGTATTATGTTATTTGTTGTTTTTAAAAATGTTTAAGTTTAATTTTGAAACTTTTTGTTTTAACTTTTGAAAAGTGTTTCAACCAAGCATGCAAAATACATTAAAGTAGTAGTAACTTACAGAAGTAAAATGAGTACCTTTCATCTTCTTACTGCTCCCGCTAAAATTTTAGTNGAAACTTTTTGTTTTAACTTTTGAAAAGTGTTTCAACCAAGCATGCAAAATACATTAAAGTAGTAGTAACTTGCAGAAGTAAAATGAGTACCTGTCATCTTCTTACTGCTCCCGCTGAAATTTTAGCATTCATAACCTTGTTTATATTGCAAAGTGAAAGTACGAGTAACTACTAAGTGGTAATGAAGCCTTAATGATTTAAATTCAAAAGAGATCGCAATTCATAACTTGGTGGGTCTATAAAGGTTTTAAGGATGATTTTCTTGAGCAAAGCAAATTAAGTTTGATTGTTATTCAAAAAATCCAAAATATTATAAAAATGTTTGGGGCATAGCCCTAAACAACTCTTAGTAATCCATTAAACTATTTTGAGTTCATTTGAACTGATTATGTTGTTGAATAGATCACCCCGAGGTTCATTAGATTTAAGATGTGCTCAGTTTTATATCTCATATGAGCTTGTTGTGTTCAAAGGAGATTTATTATGGTTTATCTTCAAACTAACCCTCAAGTTTCTTTAGATTAAACTTAGCTCACAACAAAGCTCAAAAGACACTGGGGGTGAATGTGTAATTTTGGAAAAAATGTTATATTAAGGACATTTAATTAAAAGATTAACCTATGACTCAACCATGGGTTTGGGATTCTAGATTAGTGGATTATTGACTTCCTAACGTATGTCCCAAACATTTAAATCATTCAAATCAATTTCTTCTTCCAATGTCTAACAATAAGGATAATTACAATAACACCCTTTCATCTAAAAGTGGGAGATGAATAAGTTTTTGCATCTCACCCTCATGTTTCAATAACTTTAGAAGGTTGCTTAAAATCAAAATATTACCCTCTAAGCTTTTAACCCATCCTAAATTTTAATTAGGTGTGAAACTTGGAAATTAGAATTTTGCCCCTAAGGCTCCTATCTTTATAAATCTTTTAAATTAATTCACATGGGCTTGAAAACTTGCTGACCTACTCTCATGGGTTATTTGAGGTATTGGAAAATAAATCATTTTTTTTATTTGTTATTTTATTTTTTTATAGTTATTTTAATCCAAAAATTGGGATTTCCAAAGTTAATTCATTTAATCAATCAAAGTGAACTTTATATTCTTAGGAAAATTATTGAGAGTTCTCCTAGGTCAGAGGCCCACTTGGTTAAAATTTCATGAATTTTTGAATTATATTTTAATTTTTATAATATTTTTTTTTTATTTTGATGGCTAATTCAATATAAAATACATTTTATTTTGAAAAATTAATTTTGTATTTTTCATTGATCTCTCTGACTTCAAGGGACTCAAAGAAATTAGTTTTATTTTTTTTATAATTGTTTTAGTGAAAAATTAGGAAAAATACATTTTAGGCATTTAAAAATATAAAACTTTATTTAGAAAATTAGGAAAAATATTCTAATTGATCCCAAGTGGTCAGAGAATAATTAGACACATTTTGGGGTTTTTTTTTATATTTTTGTGATTTTTTGAGTTTTTAAATTGAAAAATAGCCTAAAAATGGACTATTTATTTTAATATGAATTTTATATTTCTTGGATGCCCCTAGTCACAAGGAACACTCAAAACCACATTCCAAAGTTTTTGAGTTATATTTTAATTATTATAATTAATTTAGTGCCAAAATATCATTTTCCTTGAAAAATAGACATTAGTGGTGAAATCAATTTAAAATGGTTCCATTTTTTTACGGAGGCTTAATATGTTCAATATCTTCAGCGAGGATCAATTTTTTTGATTTTTTTGAATTATGTTTTATTTTTTTATTTTTTTATCATTTTTAATGACTTAAATTAAGAAGTTATATTTTAAAAATTTTTAAACCTAAGTTTTATTTTTCTTATGTTTCTCTGACCACGGTGAACCTACTAAAATAAACCGCATAATTTTCTAATTTTTATTTTAATTTATATAATTATTTTAAACAAAGGTAATGACTTAACCTTGGAAAAATTAGGGTTTAACATGTTAGGGGTGTTTTCTGACTTTGGAAAAATCAGAGAGCCCTCCTAATCATAGAGAGAATAAACCCTCAAACTTTCATCCCATGGTGNGGCAATGACTTAACCTTGGAAAAATTAGGGTTTAACATGTTAGGGGTGTTTTCTGACTTTGGAAAAATCAGACAGCCCTCCTAATCATAGAGAGAATAAACCCTCAAACTTTCATCCCATGGTCGTTATATTTAATTATCTATGATTTAAATAAGTTTTTATGTATTTAATTAATTTAAAAATAAATATAAGTTAAATAATTTTTTAGTCAACATAATTCTCCTCTATTTATTGAGCACAGGGGTATTTTTATTTTAATTTTATGAATTTTCTACACCAAGTTATGAATTTTTAAAGTTTTTGAATTAAATAAATCATTTAAATAGCTAATTTCTTACTTATCCACGCGGCGTTGACTCGATCCCCGACAACTCTGAAACTCGACACGGTGCAATCCCTTTTGACACTTCCTTCTGCGTTAGTGCTGACTCAACCCAAACTTTATGATCTATCTCCTCATCTAACTCCTCCGCCATTTGATGGATACACGCACAAAAGAACATCATCCGTTCATCATCCCCAAGTGACTTAACTCGAGAACTGCTCGTTTTCTAAACCTAAGATTTTGCTCGATACTCAACTAAATTGCACGTGGTTTGATCTTATAGCTTCATATAATCAAGACAAACGCATCCATACGGTTAAATGCATGTGAAAAACAAGTTCACTGCACAATTGGTGAAGCCCAGCACGATTTTAGGGTTGGTGAGCCATACCTTTGCCCAAGAGGTGAGACATGAATTGANGAATTAAATAAATCATTTAAATAGCTAATTTCTTACTTATCCACGCGGCGTTGACTCGATCCCCGACAACTCCGAAACTCGACATGGTGCAATCCCTTTTGACACTTCCTTCTGCGTTAGTGCTGACTCAACCCAAACTTTATGTTCTATCTCCTCATCTAACTCCTCCGCCATTTGATGGATACACGCACAAAAGAACATCATCCGTTCATCATCCCCAAGTGACTTAACTCGAGAACTGCTCATTTTCTAAACCTAAGATTTTTCTTGATACTCAACTAAATTGCATGTGGTTTGATCTTATAGCTTCATATAATCAAGACAAACGCATCCATACGGTTAAATGCATGTGAAAAACAAGTTCACTTCACAATTGGTGAAGCCCAACACGATTTTAGGGTTGGTGAGCCATACCTTTGCCCAAGAGGTGAGACATGAATTGGGTTGGTTGTAGACGTTTGTTGTGACCTCACAAAGCTCCTTCAAGCACCAATTTGAGCTAATGTTGAGTCTAAGAAAGAGTTTGACCAACGAGTGATTCAGGTTTGGTCTAACCGTGGGTAATAGTACTCAAAATGAAGGGGCATATATGGGGAACTTCCTCGTTTGGTTTGAGGAAGCTTTTGGAATGATCAATTGGGGGTTTTATGGAGTCTGGTGGAGTGACATAATAGGCCCTAGATTGCAAGTTTGAAATTGGGGTTAGATAGTGGGGGAAGTGGCTGGAATTTGATTGGGATGAACTTAGGAAGGTTCCATATAGCTTTTAGTGCAATTTGGAAGGATCTCCTCAAGCAATTATCAGCACTCTCTCTTTAGCAATGAGAGAGGTTTTAAAAATAGAGGAGTAATTAGGGCTTAATTGGCAAATCCAGAGGATGGAGAAGGTTCCTTAGGTGGAGTGCTGAGCGGTTCAATTCATTAATTAGGGTGAGACACATTGGATGAGTGAGAATTTGGGTTTGAGCCAAGANGAATGATCAATTGGGGGTTTTATGGAGTCTGGTGGAGTGACATAATAGGCCCTAGATTGCAAGTTTGAAATTAGGGTTAGATAGTGGGGGAAGTGGCTGGAATTTGATTGGGATGAACTTAGGAAGGTTCTATATAGCTTTTAGTGCAATTTGGAAGGATCTCCTCAAGCAATTGTCAGCACTCTCTCTTTAGCAATGAGAGAAGTTTTAAAAATAGAGGAGTAATTAGGGCTTAATTGGCAAAGCCAGAGGATGGAGAAGGTTCCTTAGGTGGAGTGCTGAGCGATTCAATTCATTAATTAGGGTGAGACACATTGGATGGGTGAGAATTTGGGTTTGAGCCAAGCATGACATCTTGATTTTGGGTTTTCAGGTGATTAGACTGGCCAAACAGGCCAAGGAAGGTGGCTAGATAGTTTAGGGAGGGTCAAGGAAGTTTCAATTATGATTAGTTTGGAGGTTTGATGGCTGATGGAATGGGATAAATAGCTTAGCAAAAAATGGGAGCAAGTAACCTTAATTTAGGAAACCCTTCGTCCATGGCTCAAGATTTGGTTCATGGATAATTTGATTAGCATCCTAAGGGATTTAGGAATGGTAGAGATTATTAGGCTTGGTTAATACAAAAGATTTAGGTTAATTTGGAGCTTAGGCTTGGAATCAGGGTTTGAACCAAAAATTGAACTTGGGCTTGGTTTAAAAATTATTTGAAGGGTACAATTGATTCAAAGGGATACCATGAAGAATTTAGGAAGTGAAGTTAGGACAATTGAATTGATTGAAGACTTCAATTTAATGAAATTTTGTCTTAGGGTAAATTTTGAACATTTAGGGTTCTTGGANGGGTACAATTGATTCAAAGGGATACCATGAAGAATTTAGGAAGTGAAGTTAGGACAATTGAATTGATTGAAGGCTTCAATTTAATGAAATTTTGGCTTAGGGTCAATTTTGAACATTTAGGGTTCTTGGGGCAATTTGGTAATTTTGGAGAAATTTGGGGCTAAAAGGCCAAAATTGGGTGGTATTGAAATTCATTGAATATGACAATCACAAGGTCACCTTATTTGATCCATGAGACCAAGGGGAAGCTCTTTTGGGACGCTTCATGTGTGGGTGGTCCTAGCCACCCTAACCAAAGGACCAAGAGCTTGGGGATTGATCCTGACTTAATGCTTATGCATAATATAACAATAGCTCTGGTGGTATTTTTCACTTATATTTTCTTATTTTGCGATAAATCNTGGGTGGTCCTAGCCACCCTAACCAAAGGACCAAGAGCTTGGGGATTGATCCTGACTTAATGCTTATGCATAGTATAACAATAGCTCTGGTGGTATGTGTCACTTATATTTTCTTATTTTGCGATAAAATAAAAAACTTGATCCTGAAGAAAAATAAGAATTTAACTTTTTAATATATATATTTTTATATTGAGATACTACGCAAGTATACATATCATTATCAAGAAATATAAGACTTTTTGATTAAGACCTGAATATGAAACCCACAAATGCAATATGCACTTTTTAGAAAGTTTTTCTATTTTTTAAAAGATAATTACTTAAACTAAAATGATTTTTGCAGGAATTTAAAAATTAAATATTTTGGTATTTTTGATATTTTAACGAAACATAACAACTTAAAAAGATAACTAAAGTTTTTGTAGAAGAAAAGCACTTAATATGAAAATATCTCTCTTCTTATCATGAATCAGTAATAAGTATAGGACTTCTGTTGTGAAGTGTGCAAATTGTGTTGTGCCAAATAGGAGCAATAATATTTTTTACCCTTACTAGAGATGCTATAAAGAATATATCTTCCTTACCATGAATCAATGATAAATATAAAAATTTGTTATGGAAGTATGCTAAATGGCCAAATAGGAGCAATAATATTCTTTACCCTTACTAGAGATGCTATAAAGAACATTGGTTAATCTATAGTGAATCAGTAATAAGTATAGGAATTCTGTTGTGAAAGTATGCAAATTGTGTTGTGCCAAATAAAAATATTATTCTTTACCCTTACTAGAGATGCTATAAAGAACATTGGCTAATTTAAAGTTTGAATTGTTCTGAAGGCCGACTAGGCAGGGAAGATACTAGCTCTCACTCTAGAGTTCCCTTGATTTCCTCCACTCGGGGGCTAACATTCTCATATCAGAACCTAAAATAATAAACTAAGTTGGGGGTTTTAACCTGCACTTTAAAGTCCCCTAACTCTACACCCATCAATGAATATTTCCCTATTTATTTGCACTCAATCATATGAACTAAATTCTCATTCATACAACCTCATGTGATTCTTTTCAATTATTGACTGAGAAAATACCAGCCTGGTTCTTACATGTTTTCACAACAAATTTTAACGTCTGGATTGACCAAACCAAGAAGTAAATGAAGTGCATGGATTTAAATCATCACAACTTCTTCCAACGTCAAAGATCAATACTCTCCACAACTTCCATCCAAAACTTAATTACTTATCATTTTAAGAAGAAAGATAATGAAAACTACTTAGAAACTATGGAGAAAACAAAACCACACTTTAGTTTAAAAGAAGAAATCATTGTCAAACCAACAACAAGTCTCGATAAAAACCAAAATTAGTCTATAAAAAAAAGATAAAAACTTATATCAAGTCCTCCACCAAACTCTTTAAGTTCTTTTGAATCTATTCACTTTTACAATCACTTAAAACAAAATAATAAAAAGGATAAAGTAAATAAAAAGTGGTTCCTGAAAATATCTCCGAACTAACTTCCCAGAGAAGAACTTTCAAAACTTGCCAATATTTTCAGGACTCACACTTTTCGGAGCTTTTCAGGACACTTTTCTAAGTCCTCTCTTCTTTCTCTTATAATTTTCCAAGAGGTGCCTTGGGATCTCTTCAAAATGTGTTGATTCGATATTTTTGCCCAAGGGAAGCATCTTTTCTTGATAATTTTTGTCCATGGTGGTTACAACCACCTATTAAGCCAATGGGTGCCTCAAAAACCTCTTCAAAATTCATGAAAACTGATTTTACTCGTCTAGTAACTGCCACTGGTGCTTAAGCTTGGCGTCTTGGCGCTTAGGCACGACCTTCTCTGTTTAATCGGCGCTTAAGCGTCAGATTTANAAACAAGTTGATTACCTATGGAGTAAAAGGTACCAACTTCCCTCGAACCATAACTCGATCGTCCTCAGCCTCCGGGAGATTTGCATAAAACTCCCTTACAACAGAAATTGCAGCGACAACAGAGAAACAACAAAACTGTTCCCATTGTCGGCAGACTATCAGACTTCCACTTCTCCACCTGGAATCTTAAAACATTGCTTCTAAATTAATTTTCGTGACTGTAGAGCGTCACTATATCGACCCTGAGCTTTTGAACTAACAAATTTGATCAAATCAAATGGGATTTTTCATTTTCTCCTTTTTATTCTTGGTGCCATTCTACAAATTTGATACATTCCAAAAATAACTTTAAAAAANCGGGAGATTTGCATAAAACTCCCTTACAACAGAAATTGCAGCGACAACAGAGAAACAACAAAACTGTTCCCACTGTCGGCAGACTATCAGACTTCCACTTCTCCACCTGGACTCTTAAAACATCACTTCTAAATCCTGTATCTATCCTGAAGGATGAACACAAGAATTGATNTTTGGTATTTTTGATATTTTAACGAAATAGTAACAACTTAAAAAGATAACTAAAGCTTTTGTAGAAGAAAAGCACTTAATATGAAAATAGCTCTCTTCTTATCATGAATCAGTAATAAGTATAGGACTTCTGTTGTGAAGTGTGCAAATTGTGTTGTGCCAAATAGGAGCAATAATATTTTTTACCCTTACTAGAGATGCTATAAAGAATATATCTTCCTTACCATGAATCAATGATAAATATAAAAATTTGTTATGGAAGTATGCTAAATGGCCAAATAGGAGCAATAATATTCTTTACCCTTACTAGAGATGCTATAAAGAACATTGGTTAATCTATAGTGAATCAGTAATAAGTATAGGAATTCTGTTGTGAAAGTATGCAAATTGTGTTGTGCCAAATAAAAAACATTCTTTACCCTTACTAGAGATGCTATAAAGAACATTGGCTAATTTAAAGTTTGAATAGTTCTGAAGGCCGACTAGGCAGGGAAGATACTAGCTCTCACTCTAGAGTTCCCTTGATTCCCTCCACCCGGGGCTAACATTCTCATATCAGAACCTAAAATAATAAACTAAGTTGGGGGTTTTAACCTGCACTTTAAAGTCCCCTAACTCTACACCCATGAATGAATATTTCCCTATTTATTTGCACTTAATCATATGAACTAAATTCTCATTCATACAACCTCATGTGATTCTTTTTAATTGTTGACTGAGAAAATACCAGCCTGGTTCTTACATGTTTTCACAACAAATTTTAACATCTGGATTGACCAAACCAAGAAGTAAATGAAGTGCATGGATTTAAAGCATCACAACTTCTTCCAACGTTAAAGATCAATGCTCTCCACAACTTCCATCCAAAACTTAATTAATTATCATTTTAAGAAGAAAGATAATGAAAAACACTTAGAAATTTATCCATTACTTAATTACTTATCATTTTAAGATGAAAGATAAAGAAAAATACTCAAAATCCTAACACTTTAATTACTTATCATTTTAAGGAGAAAGATAAAGAAAACTACTCATAATCCATGAAAAAGAAACACACTTTAGTTTAAAAGAAGAAATCTTGTCAAACCAACAACAAGTCTCGATTAAAACCAAAAGTAGTCTAAAACAAAAAGATAAAAAAGTCTCAATTAAAACAAAAAGTAGAATTACTTATCATTTTAAGGAGAAAGATAAAGAAAACTACTTAAAATCCTTCCATCCAACACTTAATTACTTATCATCTTAAGAAGAAAGATAAAGAAAATTACTCAGAATCCATGGAGAAAATAAGAAACACACTTTAGTTTAAAAGAAGAAATCTTGTCAAACCAACAACAAGTCTCGATTAAAACCAAAAGTAGTCTAAAACAAAAAGATAAAAAAACTCAGAATCCATGGAGAAAACAAAACCACACTTTAGTTTAAAAGTAGAAATCATTGTCAAATCTCATAATCCATGGAGAAAATAAAATCACACTTTAGTTTAAAAGTAGAAATCATTGTCAAACCAATATTTATGGAGAAAATAAAACCACACTTTAGTTTAAAAGAAGAAATTATTGTCAAACCAACAATATTGTATGGAGAAAACAAAACCATACTTTAGTTTAAAAGTAGAAATCATTGTCAAACCAACAATACATTAATTAAAACTAAAAGTAGTCTTTTAGTTTAAAAGAAGAAATCATTGTCAAACCAACAACAAGTCTCAATTAAAACCAAAAGTAGTAGTTTAAAAGTAGAAATCATTGTCAAACTAACAACAAGTCTCAATTAAAACCAAAAGTAGTCCTTTAAAAGAAGAAATCATTGTCAAACCAACAACAAGTCTCGATTAAAACCAAAATTAGTCTATTAAAAAAAGATAAAAACTTATATCAAGTCCTCCACCAAACTCTTGAAGTTCCTTTGAATTTCTTCACTTTTACAATCACTTCAAAATAATAAAAAGGATAAAGTAAATAAAAAGTGGTTCCTGAAAATCTCTCCGAACTAACTTCTCAGAGAAGAACTTTCAAAACTTGCCAATATTTTCAGGACTCACACTTTTTCGGAGCTTTTCAGGACACTTTTCTAAGTCCTCTCTTCTTTCTCTTATAGTTTTCCAAGAGGTGCCTTGGGATCTCTTCAAAATGTGTTGATTCGATATTTTTGCCCAAGGGACGCATCTTTTCTTGATAATTTTTGTCCATGGTGGTTACAACCACCTATTAAGCCAATGAGTGCCTAAAAAACCTCTTCAAAATTCATGAAAACTGATTTTACTCGTCTAGTAACTGCCACCGGTGCTTAAGCGTGGGGTCTTGGCGCTTAGGCACGACCTTCTCTGTTTAACCGGCGCTTAAGCGTCAGATTTAGCACTTAGCGCCAAAACTCTTTTGCACAATTTTTCACCTTTTTGCTCCAAATTTGATCCTTTTTCACTCATTTAAGCATTTTTTCCATTTTTACTTGTATCTGCAAGAAAAATACAAAGATACCTTCCATTAAAGTGCAATATCTCAAAAATAAGTATAAAAATGTGTCTAAAAACACCATATATTTTAAAAGTATCAAAATCCCCCAAACTTAAAATTTTACTTGTCCTCAAGTGACACTTTAATCTTTAATGTATGATATGTATATGAGTTTCTTTAGGAGTTACCAAAATTTAGATTTAAAAATATAATAGTCTAATTTAGAAAAAAATAATTAGTAAATGAGACCAACTTAAAGTTTGAAAATTTTTAATGTTAAGAACTATAAAAATATTAGTTCCTATCTAATTCAAAAATATTGTAAGTTATCTAAATTTAGATTTTAGTTCTTTTATTTTCTCTACTAAAAAAATTTTGTTAAAAAATATTTTACTTACTATATTATATTTATAAGCTTAAGATTTTATCAAGTCTTATACTTTAAAAGATCAAATGTAGAACCAATTTTTGATTAGGCACTAATCCTCAAGATTCTCCTCCCTTACATTTTTTTTCTTTTTCAGGCAAGTATTACTATATCTGGATAGGTCTTTAATGATTTTGAATTCCACTTCTCCTTTCCTAAAGTAAAGTCTTGATATAAGACTTTTACTTATAAATATAATAATAGTTTGAAAATCATTTTAATAAAAGAAATTTAAATATTAAAAATAAAAGTCCAAATTATCTAAATTTTTCAAAAATACAATTTTTCTTACTAAAGATAGTCACTTATATTAATCATTTTCTATACTAAAAAATTTTAACTTAAAGTTTTTCTTCTTTACTTAAAATTTTAACTAAATTTTCTTACTCATTTCTAAAATAAAGTTTTACTTCCCTAATATAACTTCATATACATAATCAATTTTTCTCTTAAAATTCAAATTCAGTTGTAGTTTATTTGAGAACAAATAAAATTCAAATTTTGAAAATGTTTTTGATCCCTCCCCCAAACTTTATTTTTTTTAACAGATTAAACAGTTTAGCATTNCTTAAAGTTTTTCTTCTTTACTTAAAATTTTAACTAAATTTTCTTACTCATTTCTAAAATAAAGTTTTACTTGCCTAATATAACTTCATATACATAATCAATTTTTCTCTTAAAATTCAAATTCATTTTTAGTTTATTTGAGAACAAATAAAATTCAAGTTTTGAAAATGTTTTTGATCCCTCCCCCAAACTTTATTTTTTTTTAACAGATTAAACAGTTTAGCATCAGATAATTATATAGGCGGGAGTGAAAATTGAAATAACATGCTAACAGGAATACATCCTAATTATACAACTATAAAACTAAAGACACGAGTAAAATTAATTTTGATCCAATTTTCTAACATTTTATTTTAGTTTAACATGTAGAGATTCAATAGACTTCTTAATAGTGGGTATAAAAGCAAACAACACACTAACATAATAAAAGAAAAATATAGGGTAGCCGTTTCTGAATTTTAAAATTAAGATCTAAGCTAGAAAGATTTTTAACTTTTTTTTTTAGAAAAAGACATGGAATTATGTTTAGTTCTAAACTAACCAATCCACAGTACTAAAAACCAAACAGTTACTACCCTAAAATTTTAAAAACAAAATACTATCTAACGCAATNACTAACCAATCCACAGTACTAAAAACCAAACAGTTACTACCCTAAAATTTTAAAAACAAAATACTATCTAACACAATAATCACAACAACAATAGAACATAAAAATTCAAAACACAACATAAAACATAATCCACAACATCACGTAAATGCATCTGTAGTAGTGCTACATTACAGCGTCCATAACCAAACACAAACATAACAATTCATCAAACCAAATCAAGTACAACACATCATCTCTCATATCTACTCCCCTCCACTCTCAGAATCACCACTATACCATTTTTCTTTAGGCTCATAGTCAGGATAATGAGGATATTGAGGAAATACTACTCCTTGGTCACCTCTAATCAGGCCCTCTAGAGTTGGGTATAATTTCTCCTCAAAATCACTCTTTCTCATATTATACCTATTTGTATGCTCAAGAAATTGTTCTATATTTTGAACTTTATCAGTGGTAAAGTGGATATGAGTCATCATCTTTTGTAATAACTGCTCTTGAGTCTAAGTTGACTCACCTCATGATGTAGAAGCACGTGAAGCAGATGGTCTTGATGAAGATGCAACATACGTCTCTAATCCATAGCTCCTGGAAAATCCTCCTCTATAGCAAAAAATTCAATGCTCCGAATAAGTCTTCACATTCACTTTTGTAATGGGCTTCAGAGGTAATAGAACTTCCTCCCAACTATCATATTTTACTCCAGCCTGCTCTCATAAAGAAAATATCAAGGAAGCAAATCCCATACCTGCAGTAGTAGTAGCAGTAGTTGAAATGATGATAGTGTGATAGATCAAAGCCACTATGTTGATGGGTTTTCCCTCCTGAATACAATAAATAAACATCATTCTCTCTGGTCACTTCACAGAAATGATTTTAGGAAGCAGACTAGCAGATATAAAATAGTGCCAAGCCTTTGATGGTGCACACAACTTTGACGTTAGAAAATTTACTCTCCTCTCATTTGTAATCTTCCAAAATCCTCTTCCAATAGTCAAATAAGATATGATCTTGTCTAATTCCACTTCTGCAGAACTATAATTCACATAAAAACACAAAGTCTCCGGTGATAAATGGTAAAACAAGTTGATTACCTATGGAGTAAAAGGTACCAACTTCCCTCGAACCATAACTCGATCGTCCTCAGCCTCCGGGAGATTTGCATAAAACTCCCTTACAACAGAAATTGCAGCGACAACAGAGAAACAACAAAACTGTTCCCATTGTCGGCAGACTATCAGACTTCCACTTCTCCACCTGGA
>JXCR01111997.1:47525-66087 GCA_002079205.1 Phalaenopsis hybrid cultivar | reverse complement strand
AATAGAACATAAAAATTCAAAACACAACATAAAACATAATCCACAACATCACGTAAATGCATCTGTAGTAGTGCTACATCACAGCGTCCATAACCAAACACAAACATAACAATTCATCAAACCAAATCAAGTACAACACATCATCTCTCATATCTACTCCCCTCCACTCTCAGAATCACCACTATACCATTTTTCTTTAGGCTCATAGTCAGGATAATGAGGATATTGAGGAAATACTACTCCTGGGTCACCTCTAATCAGGCCCTCCAGAGTTGGGTATAATTTCTCCTCAAAATCACTCTTTCTCATATTATACCTATTTGTATGCTCAACAAATTGTTCTATATTTTGAACTTTATCAATGGTAAAGTGGATATGAGTCATCATCTTTTGTAATAACTGCTCTTGAGTCTAAGTTGACTCACCTCATGATGTAGAAGCATGTGAAGCAGATGGTCTTGATGAAGATGCAACATACGTCTCTAATCCATAGCTCTTGGAAAATCCTCCTTTATAGCAAAAAATTTAATGCTCCGAATAAGTCTTCACATTCACTTTTGTAATGGGCTTCAGAGGTAATAGAACTTCCTCCCAACTATCATATTTTACTCCAGCTTGCTCTCATAAAGAAAATATCAAGGAAGCAAATCCCATACCTGCAGTAGTAGTAGCAGCAGTTGAAATGATGATAGTGTGATAGATGAAAGCCCCTATGTTGATGGGTTTTCCCTCCTGAATACAATAATTAAACATCGTTCTATCTGGTCACTTCACAGAAATGATTTTAGGAAGCAGACTAGCAGATATAAAATAGTGCCAAGCCTTTGATGGTGCACACAACTTTGACGTTAGAAAATTTACTCTCCTCTCATTTGTAATCTTCCAAAATCCTCTTCAATAGTCAAATAAGATATGATCTTGTCTAATTCCACTTCTGCAGAACTATAATTCACATAAAAACACAAAGTCTCCGGTGATAAATGGTAAAACAAGTTGATTACCTATGGAGTAAAAGGTACCAACTTCCCTCGAACCATAACTCGATCGTCCTCAGCCTCCGGGAGATTTGCATAAAACTCCCTTACAACAGAAATTGCAGCGACAACAGAGAAACAACAAAACTGTTCCCATTGTCGGCAGACTATCAGACTTCCACTTCTCCACCTGGAATCTTAAAACATTGCTTCTAAATTAATTTTCGTGACTGTAGAGCGTCACTATATCGACCCTGAGCTTTTGAACTAACAAATTTGATCAAATCAAATGGGATTTTTCATTTTCTCCTTTTTATTCTTGGTGCCATTCTACAAATTTGATACATTCCAAAAATAACTTTAAAAAATAAGTTTAAATCACTAAACTAAACTTCCAAAAGCACTAACTAAACTTCTCAAGCAATTTCCATAGATTTTTCTTCACTTTTCATAATGAATAGTAAATTTTTGAAATCTTCCAAATGTGCTTAAAATATATGGTGAAAATCTAAAATTTTTGTATAGAAGTAAAGCTCTTACCTCAAGGAATTTAGATCTAGCAAATCTCACTTGATTCCACCAAGAAATCTCCAAATTTCACTTGCCCTAGCCCTCAAAATTGCAAACTCGAGTTGGGGAAGACTAGTTAAAAATGGCATTTTGGGACCAAAAATTCACTTTTAACCATTTGCAAACTGGTTTTCATGAACCGGCGCTTAAGCGCAGGTAAGTGGCGCTTAGGCGCCTGCCTCTCAGGTTGGCTCAAACTTAAGGGCGAGATGTGGTGCTTAGGTGCCAGTGCACAATTTTTAAAAATTTTAATTATAAGTAAAATGCACTATTAGTTTAAGTAAACCACCTCTAAATGGTCTCATAGCACTTAAATGACTATTTTTGCTTCCTATAACTCCCTTCTCTCTCAAAATCCTTCATAATAATTAATTCAATTCAAGGCTAAAAATAACATAAATTTTCACAAAAAGAAACTTATATTAATTCACAAACAAGTACAAACACATTTAAGACTTAGTTCTCTCTCCAAATAGTCTTGGATGAGAAAATTTCTCTAAGTACAAAACACTTAACACACATTTACAATTAAACACATAAGTGACAAAAAAACTAAACACAAGACATAAACACTAACAAACTTAGAAACATGACTATAAACACACAATTCCTAACACTTAACTTAATGCCACTCTTCATTAAAAGGAATGAATTCTTGTCTCTTAGTAGTCTCTCCAGAAATATAGATTTGATAAAACAGACGGTGGTGACGAGCTCTAATACTATCATCTTCGATCTACTTTCGCTTAAGGAACATCGCCTTATCTGCTTCCTCTACATAACTGGTATGGCTGAATTGGATCCTAATTTGCCACCCAATATGTTCTAGATGAGCATGCAATTCAAGCACCTTAGTCTCTAATACAGATAAAACATTCTCCATCTGGTTGATCTTCTCCAATATCCCTTCAATACTAATAACTAAGAAACCGTTATACATCTCTTGTGCACGTTGACTAATGAAGTTCTTCCTTCTTCTTCAAATCCATCTCCCATGAAGACATTTTCTCTAAATCTCTCTCTTTCTTAGACTTTTAGGGCTAAAAATAATCCAGACTGAAATTTCTTCACAAACCCCTACTATTTATAGGCCTAATTTCCCCACATAACTTCTAGGCACAACTAGAAACTGCCAAGACACGTTTATTCCACCTAAATTGCAGTTACACCTTATAGAAATCAAAATTTGCACATGTGATTAAATTGTCGCACTTAAGCACTGGATCTGACACTTAAGCGCGAGTGCACATTTTTGCACCAGTCAACTTAACATCCAAATTCTCATTCTAACATGTCTATGTCACTAAATAAAGTCTAAAAATCATTACTAGCACATAATAAACTCAAAAATACTACCCTAAATTTCTTAATCAGACTCAAAATAAAAATAAAAGCAAAAACACACTGATAACTATGGGTTGCCTCCCACAAAGCGCTTGGTTTTATGTCGTCAGCCCGACGTAACCAGTGCTCATTCTGGTTGACCCAACATCATTCCATCATATATTTATGTCGATGTCTTATATAATAAGGTTTCAGTCTATGTCCATTCACTTTAAGAATTTTCTCAGAATTAGGATCCTTAATATCCACAGCTCCATAAGGATAAACTTTTATTACAACAAATGGGCCCATCCACCTGGACTTAAGTTTGCCTGGAAATAATTTTAACCTTGCATTATATAGCAAAACTTGTTGCCCTGGCTGAAAATTTTTAGTAAAAATCTCTTGATCATGCCACATTTTCATCTTTTCTTTATAAATCTTAGCACTCTTAATCGTAACAATCTTTTCTCACTTGCATATTCCTTATCTCTTCAAGCTCATTTAATTGTAACAATCTTTTCTCACCAGCAACTTTTAAATGATAATTGAACTCTTTAATAACCCAATATGCTTTATGCTCAAGTTCAACTGGTAAGTGACAAGTTTTCTAAAATATTAGTCTATATGGGGACATTCCTATAGGAGTTCTATATGCAGTCCTATAATCCCACAAAGTGTAGTCAAGTTTGACTGACCAATCCTTTTTTGTTGGATTCACAGACTTTTCCATAATTTTTTTAATTTCTCGATTGGATAATTCAGCCAAACCACTTGTCTAAGAATGATAAGTAGTAGAAATCCTACGATTTATATGATATTTCATTAATAACTTCTCCATAATGGCATTTCTGAAATGATTTCCCCCATCAGTAATGATAATTCTTGGCATCCCAATCTACAAAATATGTTCATTTTAAAAAATTTTGCAACACTTTGAGCATCACATCGAGGTAATGAAACAACTTCTATCCATTTGGATACATAGTCCACTGCTAACAGAATATATAAGTTTCTGAAAGATGGTATAAATGATCTCATGAAATCTAATCCCCAAACATAAAAAATTTCAACTTCTAGCATATAATTGAGGGGCATCTCATTTCTTCTAGAAATATTGCCTACTCTTTGCATCTATCATAAGTTTTGATATAAACATTAACATCTCTAAAAATTTTAGGCCAATAAAATTCAGATTGTGAAATTTTGTATGATGTTTTATCAACACCAAAATGTCCCCCAAAATCAGAATTATGACATTTTTGGATGATTTCATAAGTTTATTCTAATGGTACACATCTTCGAATGATTAGATCTTTTCCTTGTTTATAGAAATATGGGTCATCCCAAAATAAATCTTAGCTTCAGAAATAAATTTTCTCAGTTGTTGGTATATCATTCCATAGGGTTTAAGATCACTAATAATATAGTTCACAATGTCGACATACCCTGGAACACGCCAGTCATTTACAGTGAACAATTTTTCATCTCGAAAATGTTCATTAATTTCTTTCTAAAAACAGAGTGGTTTTTCTAATTCAAATCTGGAAAAATGATCAACAATTTGATTTTCAATTCCCTTCTAATCTACTATTTCAAAATCAAATTCTTGTAAAAGAAGAATTCATCTTATAAGTCTCGGTTTAGTATCCTTCTTTTTCATTAAGTACTTAATAGTAGAATGATCTGTATGCACTACACATACAAATTGAAGGATTGATTCCTTTAATATCAGCAATAGTCCATCCGTAGGCTTTCTTAAAATTTTTTAAAATTTTAATAAGCTTTTCTTCTTCTTCCTTTGTTAACTTTGAGGAAATTATAATAGGTAAAGCAGAGGAATCTCCTAAAAAGGAATATTTTAAATGTTCAAGAAGTAATTTCAACTCAAGTTCTGGAGGTTTTTCAATAGATGGAAAAAATGATTTATGTTTGTCCATCGTGTCCAAAATTTCAAAACTATCTTGAACATAACTTGAATCTTCCTTAAAAAGGTTTACACATTGATCTAACTCCTCTTCTTGCTCGTGTTCCAAATCTTTTTCTTCAGGATTTTCTTCATAAGTAGTCTTGAAATGACATTCGTTTAGATATCTTATAACATCCATTATAAAATTCATCATCTTACATTTTGTAGGTTACTTCATTGATTTTGAAATGTTAAAAGTAACAGTTTGATCATTGACGCACATTGTTAATTCCCTTTCTATGTGGCTAGAAAGGTCTCCCCAAAATGATACGCGCATTGTTAAATCTCCTTTTTTTCACATCATCATTGCTCTTCCTGTGGCTAAGAAAGGTCTCCTCAAAATGATAGGTATCTTTATCTTCCTCCATATCTAGCATAATGAAATCAATAGGAATGATAAATTGATCCACTTTCAATAAGACATCTTCTATAACTCCTTTAGGATAGGTTATTGAACGATCTGCTAACTGCAGAGTTACAATAGTAGGGGATATTTATCCTAATCTCAATCTTTTAAATATTAATAATGACATAAGGTTAATGCTTGCACCTAAATCACATAAAGCTTTCCCATAAAGAACTGTCTCCTATTGCACAGGAATTGTAAAGCTACCAGGATCTTTAAGCTTTTCAGGAAGTTTCTTTTGAATTATAGCACTGCATTCCTCATTAAGTGCAACAGTTTCATTATCTTCAAACTTCCTTTTTTTGTTCAGAATATCCTTCATAAACTTTACATAGCTTAACATTTGTTCTAAGGCTTCAATAAATGGAATATTGATTGTAAGCTTCTTAATCATTTACAAAAATTTTGAAAATTTCTTATCCAACTTCTGTTGTCAAAGTCTCTGAGGAAATGGAGATGGTGGTTTTTCTAAATTAATTTTTGGTGAAGAAATAAGTCTTTCAAAATCTTTTGGAGCGTCCTCTTTTGTTTCTTCAATTTCTTCTCTCTCTACTTCAATCTCTTTTTGAACCCTACCTTCCAACTCTCTTTCGGTCCTCTTTTGATTCTTCAGTTTCTTCTCTCTCTACTTCAGTTTCTTTTTGAACCCTACCTTTCAACTCTCTTCCGCTTCTAAGTTGAACGACTTTAACTTGTTTTTTATTCTGGTCTTTTGGATTTGATTCATTATTACTAGGAAGTGTTCCTTGGGATCTATTACTTAATGAACTTTGGATTTGCTCAAGTTGATTCTCAATATTTCTAATTGTAGCTCCTTGACTTTGTAACAGATTCCCATTTGTAACACCACTTCTTCTCTAGACAACTTCTTCTCCTTAAACTGTGTATTACTGTTGAAACCTGGAGGATAAGATCTATAATTATTATTCTTTTGGTTCTTCTAGTTTCTCAATGGGTTTCCTTGGTTGTTCCCCCATTGTTGATTATTACCACCCAAATTGTTATTCCAGTTAACGTTGGGATGGTTCTTCTAACCTAAGTTATAATAATTGGAATATGGGTTACTTTGCTTATTATTTATGGCATTCAAAGTTTTTAATGATGCTTGAGAATCTACTATTTGCCATAATGAATTCTCTTCAATCATGGAAATTGGTTGAGAAAAATTAATTCCAAATTGATCTAACTTCCTTGAAATTGCAGTAACTTGATTTGCCAACATAGTAAATGCATTAGTTTCATGAATATTGGCTACTTTCTTTGAATTCAACCTCTCAGAAGGCCTTTGAAAATTATTGGTGGCCATCTCTTCAATTAAAGCATAAGCGTCATGAAATGGTTTTGAATCAATGAACCACCAGGAATGACATTGATAATAGATCTAAGAGAACCAATTAATCCATTATAATAGGTTTGAATTATTAACCAATCTGGTATAACATGGTGTGGACACTTTCTTAAGAGTTCTGTAATCGTTCCAATGCTTCATAAGTAGATTCCCTTTCAAACTGATTAAAAGATGTAATATCATTTCTATGCTTCGCAGTTTTTGATGGAGGAAAATATTAGCAAGGAATTTTTGTGCTAAATCACCCCAAGTTCTGATAGATCCAGGTGCTAATGAATTCGACCACATCATAGCTTTATCCCTCAGTGAAAAAGGAAATAACCAAGTTATTATGACATCATCTGAATCACCATCGTATTTAAATGTAGCACACAATTTTAAAAAATTTGTAAGATGTAAATTTGGATCTTTAGTTGGTGATCTCCCACACTGATTATTTGATACAATTTGGATAATAACAAGCTCAAATGAATTAGCCACTACAGTAGGTTTTTGAATATTACAATGAAGTTCATCTACAGTAAGGTTGACATAATCTCTTAAAGGTCTAAACTCTTGATGTATTTCAGGATTTTGATTATTTTGGTTGGTCATTTCTGTAAATTTTTTGGATTTTTCAAGATTTTTAATATTTGAATTTTTCTGATTTTTCTAATAGTTCTTTCTAATTCAGAATCGTAGGGCACTAGTCTTTCAGAACCCGAACTACACATACACTAACATAAAATAAAATAAAATAAAATAAAATAAAATAAAACATACAAAATGAGATACAATATTTAAACTTTAAATAAGACTTTTTAAAAATAAAAAATTTATTTAGTTTTCTTCCCCGGCAACGGCGTCAAAAAACTTGATCCCGACTTAATGCTTATGCACAACATAACAATAGCTCTGATGGTATTTTTCACTTATATTTCCTTATTTTGAAAAAAAAAAATCAAAAACTTTGATCCTGAAGAAAAATAAGAATTTAACTTTTTAATTTATATATATTTATATTGGGATACTACGTAAGTATACGTATCGTTATCAAGTAATACAATAGTTAATTAAGACCTGAATATCAAACCCACAGGGAAGATTATGCAATATGCACTTTTTAGAAAGTTTTTATATTTTTTAAAAGATAATTACATAAACTAAAAATGATTTTTGTAGGAATTTAAAATTTAAATATTTTTGATATTTTTGATATTTTAACGAAACTGTAACAACTTAAAAAGATAACTAAAGTTTTTATAGAAGAAAAATACTTAATGTGAAAATATCTTTCTTTTTATCATGAATTAGTACTAAGTATAGGAATTCGGTTGTGAAAGTGTGCAAATTGTGTTGTGCCAAATAGGAGCAATAATATTTTTTACCCTTACTAGAGATGCTATAAAGAATATATCTTCCTTACCATGAATCAATGATAAATATAAAAATTTGTTATGGAAGTATGCTAAATGGGTTGTGCCAAATAAAAAACATTCTTTACCCTTACTAGAGTTGCTATAAAGAACATTGGCTAATTTAAAGTTTGAATAGTTCTGAAGATCGGCTAGGCAGAACCCTTACTAGAGATGCTATAAAGAACATTGACTAATTTAAAGTTTGAATAGTTCTGAAGACTACTAGAGATGCTATAAAGAATATTGGCTAATTTAAAGTTTGAATAGTTCTGAAGACCGACTAACAGGGAAGATACTAGCTCTCACTCTAGAGTTCCCTCGATTCCCTCCACCTTGGGGCTAACATCTCGTATAAGAACCTAAAATAATAAACCAAGTTGGGGGCTTTAACCTGTCACTTTAAAGTCCTCTAACTTTATACCCAACAATGAATTTTTTCTTTATTTATTTGCACTCAAACATATGAACTACATTCTCATTCATACAACAACATGTGATTCTTTCCAATTATTGACTAAGATAATACCAGTTCGGTTCTTACATGTTCTCATAACAAATTTTAACATCTAGATTAGCCAAATCAAGAAGTAAATGATGTGCATGGATTTAAATCATCACAACTTCTTCCAACATTAAAGATCAATACTCCCACAACTTTGGAGTGCATGGATTTAAATCATCACAACTTTGTCCAACATTAAAGATCAATATTCTTTACAAGTCTGATTTAAATCATCACAACTTCTTCCATCATTGAAGATCAATACTTTCCACAACTTTCGTCCAAAACTTAATTACTTATCATTTTAAGAAGAAAGATAAAGAAAACTACTTAGAATCCATGAAAAAAACAAAACCAAACTTTAGTTTAAATGAAGAAATCATTGTCAAACCAACAACAAGTCTCGATTAAAACTAAAAGTAGTCTAAAAAAAAAAGATAAAAACTTGTCTCAAGTCCACCAAACTCTTTAAGTTCCTTTGAATCTCTTCTCTTTTACAATCTCTCAAAATAAAATAACAAAAAGGATAAAATAAATAAAAAGTGGTTCATGAAAATCTCTCCGAACTAACTCCCCAGAGAAGAACTTTCAAAAATTGCTAATATTTTTAGGACTCACACTTTTTTGGACCTTTTCAGGACTTTTTCTAATTCCTCTCTTCTTTCTTTTATAGTTTTCCAAGAGGTTCCTTGGGATCTCTTCAAAATGTGTATTGATTTGATGATTTTCCCAAGAGACGCATCCTTTTATGATAATTTTCATCCATGTTGGTTACAATCACCTATTAAGCCAATGGGTGCCTCAAAAACCTCTTCAAAATTCATGAAAATCAATTTTACTCGTCTAATAATTGCCACTGGCGCTTAAGCGCAGGGTCTCGGCGCTTAGGCGCGGCCTTATCTGTTTAACCGGTGCTTAGGCGCCGGATCTAGCGCTTAGGTGCCAAAACTCTTTTGGACAATTTTTCACCATTTTGCTCCAAATTTGATCATTTTTCGCTCCTTTAAGCATTTTTTCTATTTTTACTTGTATCTGCAAGAAAAGCACAAAAATACCTTCCATTAACGCCCAATATCTGAAAAATAGGTATAAAAATGTGTCTAAAAACTTTATATATTTTAGGTGTATCAGGGACCACCCACATGAGTTTTCAAAAGAGCCGAAAGAAATAGATTCAAGTGGTGTAGTTTCATGGTAATAGGAAAAGTGGAGAATTTTGATGTTCTTGAGTGTGTGAAAGGACAAACCCTAGTTACCTGAGGTTGCCTTAAGTTCAACAGTTTTATGGGGTCTCATCCTTGAATTCTCACATGTTGGTCTCAACCTTCCAAGTGCCAGAGGTCTTGACCATCCATATAGGGTTTCAAAGAGAGCTAGGAGATGGTTTGAATTTCCATGTAGGAGGGTTCCATCTCTAGTCATTTAGGATAGTCAAAAGGAAAGTCTTATGGATAGATCCTAAGTACTAAGAGGAAATAAAGTTCTCACCAAAATTGAGGTCAACAAATGGATCACCAACAGGCGTGGTGTGCTAACTAAGCACACCTCACATATTGACGTTGACCAAAGAGATCAAAAAAATCAACACACACGTTCTAAGCCAACCCACTTAGAATAAAACATAGAAAGAGCGTAGAATAAAACATAGAAAGAGCGAAGAAGGTTTCTGCTAGGGAGTATCAAGTAAACCTTCAAACGTAACCTAAGTCTGTAGAACTCTTGCTGGGGCTCAGTAGGGGTACCATTGAATCGTCAAATTTAAAAGTGGTTTTTATATTCATGTAGTGTGTTCATGTTTGTTAATCCTTACGAAGGGCTATTTTGAGAATTTACAAAGATAACTATCAGAAAAACTGATGGTCGTGATGAAGGTTTGATTTGTTTCATTTCTTTGTTTGATTTTAATTCTATTTGATTTTAGTTGAAATTTTAGTTTCAATTTCGACTTCGAGAAAATTTCAAGAATTAAGGTAAGTGCAGAGACCAGATTGAGATGAAAAACACAGGGACACGTATCCAACTCAAAAGATTGATCGAGGAGAAGTGTGCTACATTGGGAAGGAAAGCATGGGGACTCACATCCAACCTAAGAGATAGCGAGAGTGCAAATCACATTAGGAAGGAAAGCACAGGGACTCACATCTAACCTATGGGGTGATGTGGGGTGCTGAGAAGAGAATATGATGCCTTACTCCACTTAAGGTGGTCTCACACCTATCTCTAAGTGCAGAGATGAGAATCAAGTACCTTACTCAATTTAAGGTGGTCTCATATCGATCTCAAAGAGATGATAATAGGATTCCTTACTTCATTTAAGGTTTTCTTATACCAATCTCAAAGAGATAAGAGTAGGATGCCTTACTCCATTTAAGGTGGTCTTATACCTATCTCAGAAGGATGAGAATCAAAATTTGGGTACTGATCACGAGATGGGAATTCAAATTTGGATAGCAACCCCATGTTGTCGGTTGCCAAATTAGGAAGGTAATATTTTTANTATATATATATATAATTTTGGAAAGTAATAATTTAATTTTGAAAATATGAGACCGAACCAATCTTGATCTAATTGATTAAACATGGAACTTTATAAATTTTTTATTTTTAAATTTAGTTTTCATGCATATAACATTTACTCTATCATGCAAAAGGGATTTCTGTTTAAAATATTTTGTTGAATGATGTAGTCCACAGGTTAATTACTTTAATTGACCTAGGACTATAGGAAACCTAAGAATATCAGGGGGTAATCTTCTTCTTATGAATTATAAAATAGTATCATCAGTTCTTATCCTCTTCTTTTATTAAAGATTCTTGAGGTCAGAGATACTATTCTAAAATCCCACATCATATCCCTCGTTTTAGCACACATTAACATTATCATTATTGCCCTAGCCATCTAGGTCTCAGACATACATAAGCCTGATGATCCATATGTGGCAAAAAAAATATCTCCAGTTGCTCACAAGTATTTAAATACCTTAGAGAAGACTCAAATCCTTGAGCATTTGGTCAATTAATGTAGGATATGTAGAATGGGGTATTTTTATTAATTTAGGTGAATTATCGGGTCCTAATGTATAAATTAGTGGGTCTCTAAAAGTTTTAATAGATTATTTTCTTGAAAAAAGAATAATAAGTTCAATTTTCCTTCAAAATATTCAAAAGATCATAAAAGTATTCAGGACATAACCTTAAACAACTTTTAGAACCTTTTGAACTGTTTCGAGTTCATTTGGACTTATTACATTGCTAACTTTATCATCCTTAGTTAAGTTGGGTTTTCATGATTTAACACACCCTGTGCTCAATGAATCGTAACATTTAAATTATCCCAAGAGCGGGGTACTCAAACATTCACATGATATTTTACTTAAGAGTTATGTAAGTGTGTACCCTTAGGGCAAGTTCATGTCATTAAGAATCTTGTGCCCATCACTAAAGTCGGGCTTGTAGTGTTTAGAGTTGTTCAAGACTAATTGTGCTTCTCTTTTATAAACCTGGTTAAACAAAATTAAATATCAAGCCTAGCTCACTACTAAGCCGTTAAATCCAATCTCGGGGTAGATTTGCAATAATCAAAATTTTTAATAAAATGAAATTCAATCTTCATTAAAAAAAATTATCATATAATCACAAATTAGGAGCCTCAAATAAATAAGTTATTATATTATTAGCTCAAGCACACTACCTTAGTGTCATCCAATTGAATTAACCTTAAAGTCATAATAAAATATATAATTACAGTTTTATCTTTATCATGAAAAAGTGACAAGTGGGTTTCTATCTCTTAACCCGTTATGTTTCAAACATCTAAAAGTGTTTATTATGATGAAGGTTACCTATCTACCCTTTCACTTAAACTAAAATTTAATTAAGGTGTCAAAATCCAAAATTATCATTTTGCCCCTAGGGCTCTTCACTTCATAACTCATTAAATACAACTCAAATGACTTTGAAATTTTTATAGTACCCCACTCAAGGGTCAATTAAAATATCAAAGGAAAAATAATGTTTTTTCTAATTTTTGTTTAATTTATATAATTATTTTAGCTTAAAATAAGATTTTCAATATTAATTTATATAACTAATTATGCAAAGTTTCTTCAATGGGAAAATTATTAGAGGTTCAAGTAGGTTAGAGGACCACTCGGACCAAATTTCATGATTTTTTGAAATATATTTTAGTTATTATAATTATTTATTGATTTTTAGTTATTAATTAAATAGAAAATATAATTTAATCTAAAAAAATACGTTTTATATTTTTATTAAATCTCTCTGTGTCCAGAGAACTCAGAGAGATAAACTTTTTGTTTTTGTGCATTGTATTTTTTTAGTATAATTCTTTTAATGGAAAATTATGGAAAATACAATTTTAAAATTTAACAATACATAACTAATTAAGAAAAAAAATAGAAAAAGTACTTTAAAGTGTCCCAAGTGATTAGGGAACAATAAAAATTTTTTTTTGGACATTTTTAATATTTTTTGAAATTTTTAATTATTTCTAAATATTTTTAATTTAAAAAGTAGCTAAAAATAAATAATTTATTTTAATATAAATTTTGTTTTTCCTAGATGCTCTTGATCACAACAAACTCAGAAAATTGATTTTTTATAATTTCTCTAATTATATATTTTTTATTTTAATTATTTTAATGCTAAAAATTCTATTTTACTTGAAAAATAGATTTTAGTGATCAAATCAAATCAAATGTTTTAAATTTTTACAGAGATTTAAAAAGCTCATTATTTATACTTTGGAAAAAGTTTTACAATTTTTTGGATTTTATTATTTTTATTTAAATTTTTATGATTTAAAATGACTTAATTAGCTAGAAAAATTTGCATTATTATTTAAGTCCATTTTATATTTCCTAGGGTCTCTGGCCACAAGGAACCTTTAAAATCAAATCACATATTTTTTGACTTAAAATTTAATTTATATAATTATTTTAAGCAAAAATAGACAATTTTACTTGAAAATTAGGGTCTTATTGCTAGAGATGTTCTCTGACTTTGGAAAAATTAGAGAACATCCTTACTAGCATGAGGAACAAACTCCTAAAATTTCAAACCATGGTTAAAATTAAAATAAGACAAAGAGTGTTTAATTAATTAAAAATAAAATACAAGCGAAAATATTTTTATTTTTGGTCTATAATATTCTCCTCTGTTCACTGAGTAAGGGGGCATTTTTAATTTATTTTTTATGATTTCTCTACACAAAGTTAAGAATTTTTAAAGTTTCTGAATTAATCTAAATAAAAAATACCTTATTTTTCTACTTATCCACGTGACATCCACGTCAACCTACGGCGACACAAAATGACAACATGTCACATTTTGATTCATTGCGTTTTACACCTCAGTGTGCCACGCGTCCCGCTGTTCACGAACATATCTTCTATCCGACTTCTCCTCCACCGTTGGATCAATACACGTGCGAATGGACGACATCCATTAATTGTCCCAATCAGTTCTAAAATGAGAACCATCCACACTAAAACCCTAAGATCTAGCTTGATACTCAACCAAATTGCATGAGGGTTGTTCCTATAACCTCATCTAGTTAAGGCAAAGTTATCAATATGGTTACATACGTATGAAATACAAGTTTACTTCACATTTGGTGGAACCGAGCCTAAAATTAGGTATTTTTAAACATACCTTAGCCTAAGAGGTGAAGCCTTGATTGGGTGCTTGTGGAAACTTCCATGTAGTCCAACGAACCTCCTTGATGTGTTATCTTGCTCTTTTATAAGGTCTAAGTAGGAGTTTGACCAACAGATGGTGCAGCTTTGGTATAGGAGTGGGTTGGAGAGCTCAAAAGAAAGGGGTTTTGATGGGGAACTTCCTCGTTTAGTCTGAGGAAGATTTTGGGCAATTTAATTTGAAGTTTTGTAAAGTTTTATTGAGTGAAAGAAAAAGCCCTGGATTTTGAACTCAAAATTAGTGTTTGGTAGTGGGTTTGAGTGGCTGAAAATGATGGGGATGAACTCAGAAAGGTTGGAATGAGCTCTGTGAGAAATTTAGAGGACTCTCCCTAAGAAATTGGCATCACTCTCCCCATGGATGTGAGAGGGGTAGTTTAAATAGCCATGGTCTTGGTGGCTAGCAGGGCAATCCAAGAGGTGGAAAATTGTGCTTATGTGGAGGGCTGAGCGACATAATTAGCCAATAGGAATGAGACACATTAGATGGGTGCAAATTAGGTTTGGTCCATGGGGGAGGCTTCTCAGTTTTAGATTTTCTGGCTACTAGGCCGACTGACCAGACCAGGGGAGGTGGCTAGATGGCTATAGGAACTAAGGGGGAGGTTTAATAGTGATTAGGATGGGGGTTTAATCAATTGAGCTCAAGCTTAGGTCATTTGGCCAAAAATGAGATTGAATCCCCTAAATCATGGTACCCTTAGTCCATGGAACCTCTAGGGTATGCTAAAAAGATCTAGGTTGGTTCTTAGGGTCCAAATGTCAGCTGTGATAGTCCAAGTTGGCCTGAACCAAGTGACTTCAAGTGGGTTTAAGGTTTGGATTCAAAATCTAGGATTTGGCTTGGACTTGGGCTTTAACTTGGCTAGAGCTTGAACTTGGCCTAGTTGAATGGTTTGGTTTAGGTTATTGTCACAAGACTTTAGAAAACAATTGGGTTGAAAAGTGAAAGGTTATGGGGTTCAATTTAGAGGAATTTGAAGTTTGGGGTAAAATTAGGGGTTTTGGTTTAAGTTGGATTTGGGCTAGACTTGAGGCTAGGTCAAGGCAAATTTAAGGTTCAAATGGTTTAAGGGAATGTTATGAATATTTTATGAGTCAAATTTGGGGAAATTGAATGGGTTAGAGTGTTCAATTTTAATGGATTTTGGCTTATGGTCAAATTTGGGTTTTAAATTGAGCATGGAATTTGAGTTTGAAATTGGGTTCAATTAAGCTTGAATTAGGTTTCAATTTATCTTAAACATGATGAAATTTGATTTAGGTTTAGAATTGGGGAAGTTTTAAATCAATTTGGTGGAAACTGGGATTGATTTGAAGACTTTTGGCATTTAGTGGTAAAATTGGGATTTTAGGCAAAATTGGTCAATTTGGTCAAATTGGGCCTAATGGATGGCTAGAATTGGTTTTGGGAATGTTTGAGATGATTTGAGAGGTTTTGAGAATTTTTGGCTAATGAGAAACATTTTGGTAATTTTGGTGAAGTTAGGGAGTATTTTGGGAATTTTGACAATTTTGAGGTGTTTTGGACAATTTGGGACATTTGAAATGGTTTGGGATGATTCTTGAACAAAATTTGAGGATTTGAGAAAATTTTTAAAATTTAGGGTTTCTGGGGCAGTTGTTAATTTTGGGAAAATTTTGGGGCAAAAAGCCAAAATTGGGTATTTGGGTAGGATGGGATCAATTAAAGATGTTAATCATAAAATTATCCTTATGGTGCCATTAGACCAAGGTAATCCCTTTTTTGGATCCTTCATGTGTTGTTCTTAGCCAGACCTTAGCCTAAGGCCAAGGGTTTGAGGGACCATCCACATGTGTTTCCAAAAGAGTGGTGAAGTAGGCTAAGAATGTTTTGTTAAGGGTTTAAAGTGTGAGTGAAGGTGAGGGGTTTCAAGTGTGTGTGTGTGCAAGACTAACCAAGACCACACCTCTCAGGGCTAACCCTAAGGCCAAACAGTTCAATGGGGACTCCCCTTGAGCTCCCCCCATGTTGGCTCCACCTAATAAGTGCTAGAGGTTAGAACCAACATGTGGAACTTCAAGAGAGCAAAGAGGCATTTAAAATTTCTAATGGTGAGGGTTCCCTTACTAGTCCTCTAGGAATAGTAAACTAGAAAATCCTATGGCTAGAACCTAGGCTTCTAAGGAAGACTAGACCTCAACAAAAACTAAGGTCAACACCCTGAAAGGATGAGAATCAGAAGCCTTACTCCATTTAAGGTGGCCACAAATCGATCTCAAAGAGATGAGAATACATTGCCTTACTCTATTTAAGGTGGTCTTATACCTATCTCAGAAAGTTGGGAATCTAGATTTTGGTACTAATTTTGAGATGGGAATTGGAATTTGACTACCAACCTTGGAAGGGTGAGAATCAAAATTTGGGTACCGACCTCAAAAAAGGAGGGAATCAAAATTTGTGTATTGATCCCAAGATAGGAATTGTAATTTGAGTTCCAATCCCTGAAGGATAAGAATCAGAAGCCTTACTCCATTTATGGTGGCCTCACACTAATCTCGAAAAAGTGAGAATAGGATGCCTTAGTCCATTTAAGGTAGTCTTATATCTATCTCAGAAAGTTGAGAATCAGATTTTGGGTACTGATTTTGAGATGGGAATTAGATATTGAGTACCAAACCCAGAAGGGTGAGAATCAGAATTTGGGTGCCCAACTCAAAAAAGGAAGGAATCAGAATTTGGGTACTAATCCCGTGATGAGAATTGAAATTTGAGTACCAATCCTGGAATGAGAATTAAAATTTGGGTACCGACCTTGAAAAAGGAGGAAATCAAAATTTGTGTACTAATCCAGACATGGGAATTGGAATTTGAGTATCAATCCCAAAATGAGAATCAGAATTTGGGTACCTACTACGAAACAAGAGTTTTGTTTGAGAAGGAAGGGTTCAGGAATTGTTTTCCATCTTAGAAAAGATTTTGGAGAATTCAATGAAAATTTGTGAAAGTTTGTAAGAAATTAATTTGCAGAAGAATTGGATTCATAGAGATTGTGGAAAGCCCGTGAGATTTTGTGAGAGTCGGAATTTAAGAGATTTTCCTTTCTATCATTTCTTTTTTTCTAGTTTTCATATTCTTAGTTGTTTTCATATTTCATTTCATTTCTTATTTCTTTTTTATTTTCCTTTTATCTTTTGGATTTCTTTTGTTTTTATTTTGTTTATCATTATGTTTGTATCATTCTTTGTTCATCATTTTTTAAATAAAGCCAAACTCAATTTAGTGGCCTTAAAGTCAATTGCACAGAAACTAAAGGCAAATGTGACAACCGTTTCCATTAAACAACTAAAAGAAGTCATCATGTGATTCCATATATATAAGAATACACCAAAATGATTTTTAACAACAATCTTCTGAAAAGAAAAATTAGACACTGTAACTTCAAGTGATCATTCTAAATTTTCGTAACATTTCTTAAAATTGCAACCATATGGGTCTGCCCAGTAAACTACACAGGCAATAGCATTACCTTCTAAGCCACTGTCAGAAGTAGAATCTCATATAGATATGTATTAGAGGTGTGCTATCTCTATGTAGCTTACAACACAAGAGGCTGCAAGCTCTCTAGGTCTGGATCTGATACGTACTTGAATGACCTCTTTTATTTGCTCATTCTTCAGAAGGTGATTGAGATTCTCTGGTAAGGAACTACTGCAATGCAATGCTTGTCCACATCTGCATCATTTCCCGTCAACACTAGGAATGAACCTACCGGTAAAGGTATTTCTACCGGCCCTCATAATTCACCTGAGAAAACTATTCAAAGGTCCTTCACGAACATTATGTTGCATTGGTTAATGAACAACACAGTGCAAAAGGGCCTCTCGAAGTCATGGTGATCTATGTGAGGCAGGATATGGTCACTCTCTTCATATATGTTGATGATGCAGCTATTAGGCACACAATCGGTGGACAATACCTATCAAACCACCATTTGCTTGGTCATTCTGTTTATCAGTCCGGACATTGGATCAACCTCATTGTGATCAAAGTATTCCTTCACTGTCTTTGGCAAAATTGTAACAACAACCACACTGCATTGTGATTCTTTCATTGCCCCACATGCACTTTCGAGGTTCTAAATAAGTCTTCAACCTCAAACGACTTGCACGACTGTCGGCACTATTTTTGGTGTGGGGTTTGCCCGTAAGAAGCCGTCGGTCATCAAAATTAAAATCCCATTGCCCCTTTTGGAAGGATGTTTTTTAAAAAATTTTAGTTTTGAAAAAGATGAAGTCAAACTGATCCCATAATTTTCATAGTTTAGATGAAAGAGCATTTTACCTCAAATCCTGTATCTATCCTGAAGGATGAACACAAGAATTGAGGGTGAG
>JXCR01111994.1:38944-116131 GCA_002079205.1 Phalaenopsis hybrid cultivar | reverse complement strand
CAAACACAGATCGTTTACGTGGTTCGATCCAACTGGATCTACGTCCACGGGAGGGAATCAATCAAATATTTCACTAAGGCAAAAGAAATGGAGAATACATAGCTTATACATAGAGATGAACCCTCATCTTCCGTCTATGGTCTCCCCCTCAAGCGACACCTTGATACAAGACCTCAAGATGCTCTCCTCCTCTCTAGTTTTCTAGCTATTCTCTCCTCCTTTGTAGTAGCTTAAAATCTCTTCTCTTGCTCTCCTAAGCTTCACACCCTCTCTATTTATAGAAGCAAGAGAGTGGTAGGTGAGAGGTAGGTGAGCAGTAGGTGAGATGTGGTAGGTGAGCGGTACCACATTACAAAAATGCCCTTTTACCTTATTTCAATAATTGGGAGTTAAAATAACAATTCTCAACCTTGACCCTCAATTGAGAAGCTTCGAAGTAAAGATTCCCTCCACCTGGCCCCTGAGGGGCCCTCAGCTCTTGGTGAAGTTTACTAAGTCCAGACAGTGTTTGAACTTAGTTGTCGGTAGCACCTTAGTGAGCATATCAGCAGGATTTTCTTCAGTAGGTATCTTCTCCACTACTATTGAACCCTCACAAAATGAAGCTTTATATCTATATGCTTGGATCTTTCATGAAATACCTGATTTCTGGTTAGATGAATGATGCTTTGGTTGTCGCAAAACACAGTTATCACCTTCTGATGCATCCCAAGCTCCTCAGCCATGCCCTTTAGCCACATAGCTTCCTTGATTGCTTCAGTCACAGCGATGTCTTCGACCTCTGTTGTTGAGGGTCACAACGGATTGAAGGTTAGACTTCCAACTGACTGTGGTACCGAAGACAGTGAAAATGAATCTGGTCAGTGATTTCCTACATAATCGGAGTCCACGTAACCAACTACCTTTTCTTTCTTGTCTTGCTGCCTTTTAAAGAGTAGACTCAGGTCTGTAGTGTCTCTCAGGTACCTCAGGATCCATTTTAGTGCTTCCCAGTGAGCATGTCCTGGGTTCGCTATGAACCTGCTTACAATGCTGACGGCATAGGCCAAATCTGATCTGCTGCAGATCATCCCATACATGATGCTACCAACCCCGCTGGCATAAGGGACACCCTCCATGTACCTTTTTCTCGTCTTCAGTCTCTGGTGCTTGAGAGTTTGACAATCTTAAGTGTTGGCCAATAGGTGTTGCAACTTGCTTAGCCTCATGCATGTTGAACCTTGCTAGAACCTTCTGAATATATGACTTTTGAGATAAGAATAATGTGTCATTTTTCCTATCTCTAGTAATCTCCATCCCTAGGATCTTTGTAGCAGGTCCTAAGTCCTTCATGTCAAATTCAGAATTTAGCATACCTTTGATCTTCTGGATTTCCTCCTTGCTTCTGCTGGCTACTAACATATCATCCACATAAAGAAGCAAGTAGGTACTTATTTCACCGTCTTGCCACTTCATGTACACGCAACTGTCGTAGCTGCATCTGACAAATCCGATCTTTAGCATGAACTCATCAAATCGTTTGTACCATTGTCTGGGGCTTTGTTTCAGTCCATACAAAGCTTTCTTCAGCAAGCAAACTTTGTCCTTTGTCTCAGGTGTGCAGTACCCATCTGGCTGATCCATGTAGATGGTTTCTTCAAGCTCTCCATGCAGGAACGCAGTCTTAACATCTAGCTGCTCTAATTCCAAATTGAATTGAACCGCTAGTGCTAAGACTATCCTAATGGAGTAGTGCTTCACGACGGACGAGAAGATTTCGTTGAAGTCGATTCCTTCTACCTGAGTGAATCCCTTTGCAACGAGTCTGGCTTTGTACCTGATCCTCTCAATACCTGGTGTGCCTTCCTTCTTCTTAAAGATCCACTTGCAACCAACCACTCGTTTGTTCTTTGGTCGACCCACAAGCTCTCAGGTTTTGTTCTTCATCAGAGAAGTCATTTCCTCATCCATTACCTCTTCCCACCCGAGTCTTTTCCTACTCTTTAGGGCTTCCTTGTAGTTGCTCGGTTCTGCTTCTTCTATCTCTTCGACAACACTTAAAACATATGAGATCATATCTGCATGGCCGTATCTCTCTGGCGGTCTGATAGTTCTTCTTTGTTTGTTCCCTTACCAAGTTGTAGTCATCAGACTTCTTTCTGGCTCAATCACTTGCTGCTCCTCTGCCACTTCATCCTGATCGTTCACAACAGTCCTTTGATCTATCAAAGTTCGTTGTTGTTGCAGCTCCACCTCAATTGAAGAATCCTCCTTAGTGATGTTGTTTTTGACAGCATGGCTATACAGATTTGCCATTTTGAACTCATTGAATGTCACACCTCTACTGATGATGCATTTCTGTTGATCTAGGCACCAGAGTTTGTAGCCCTTGGTTCCAGGTGGGTATCCAATGAAAATGCACTTAAGGGTCCTTGCTTCCAGCTTATCCTGTCTAACATGAGCATATGCAGTACATCCAAAAACTTTGAGATTATCATAGTTACTTGGTTTCCCGTACCATATCTCCGAAGGTGTCTTCAAATCGATAGCAGTTGATGGGCATCTGTTGATAAGGTAGCAGGCGGTTGACACAGCTTCACCCCAAAAACTTTTGGGTATACCTGCATTTAGCAGCATGCACCTCACTCTCTCTTGGAGAGTCCTGTTCATCCTCTCAGCCAGGTCATTCTGTTGAGGAGTGTTCCGGACTGTTTTGTGCCTTGTGATGTCATTCCTCCTGCACAGCTCCTCAAACTACTCTGAACAATACTCTAAGCCATTGTCAGTTCTCAGATGCTTTAGCTTGGTTTCCATCTTATTTTCTGTGATAGTTAGCTAGGCTCTGAACCTCTGAAAGACTTCATCATTTGATTTAAGGATGAAAACCCATACCTTCCTAGTGTAGTCATCTATGATGGACATGAAGTATCTCCCTCCTCCATGAGTCTGAGTTCTGGCTCATCCCCATAGATCGCAGTGAACATAGTCAAGGGGTTTCTTTGATGAGTGAGTTCCGATAGAGAACTTCACCCTGGTGGCCTTCCCCAAAACGCATTGTTCACAAAGTTTCAGTTTGCTGACTTGATCTCCACATAATAGACTCTGCTTGGAAAGTTCTTATATGCCTCTTTCACTTACATGCCCTAATCTCATGTGCCATAGTCTGGTCCTGTCTGGTTCTGATTGAACTGCATTTGAGAAGTTTCCGATCACGGTTCTTCCAACTAGTGAGTATAGTCAATTCTTTCTGACTCCTTTCATGACTATGAGAGAACCTTTGGATACTCTGATGCACTCATTCTCTGCCTTGAATGAGTATCCACTTGACTCCAGCGTACCTAGAGAGATCAAATTTCTTTTGAGTTCCGGGACATACCTGACGTGCTGCAGTATCCTTTCAGCTCCATCGAACATCTTGATTCTGATTGTCCCGCTGCCGACTACCCTGCAAGCTTTATTATCACCAATTAGAACAGACCCACCGTTCTCCAGCTGTAATGACACGAACCAATATTTGTGAGGACACACGTAGAAGGAGCACCCTGAGTCAAAGATCCACTCCTTGCTAGATTCAGATTTTGTGATCGCCAGAGCTTCAGCTGAATCATAACCATCTGAGGCTACACTTGCCTCTCCAGAATCTCTGGGCTTCTCCTGAAAACTTTTCTTTATGTTCGGACAGTTCCTTCTAAAGTGAACTTCCTTGTAGCAGTGATAACACTTGTTAGATCTCTTAGAAGACTGACTTCTGCCCTTACTTCTGGACTTTGATATGTTCTGATCACTTTTAAAGCCTTTCTTGCTCGATCTTCCTCTAACTGTCACACTATCTCCACTGGTTTTCTCTTTCATGTCATGCTTCTTCTGGAGTTCGTTAGCTCTAATAAGAGATTGAACCTCCTCCAAAGTAATAGTCTGCGCCCTTCCATAGAGCATCGCATCCTTAAAATGCTCGTAACTCTTGGGAATAGAGTTTAGCAACAGTAGTTCCTCATCGTCCATCTTGACATCGATGTTCTCGAGGTCATCGATGATCTTGTTGAACTCGTCAATCTGCTCTGAGACGGATTTGTCTTCATGCATTTTGAAGGAATATAGGCGCTGCTTCAGAAAGCCTATTAGCCAGAGACTTTGTCAGGTAGAGTACCTCGAGTTTGGCCCAAAGTGCTTGAGCCATTGTCTCCCTCGACACCTCCCTCAGAACTTTGTCGCCCAAGCTCAGGATTATCAAACTGTGGGTCTTGTTCAGTATGTCGATCTTCTTCTTCTTGGTCATGTCGGTCGGCAATGCCGCCGACCCTTGCAAAGCTTCTGCAACACCCTGTTGAACCAATAGGGCTCTCATCTTTACTCTCCATAGGCCGAAATCATTATTCCCGTTGAATTTCTCGATGTCGAATTTGGTAGAACCCATTATTGTGGCTTGATCCTCACTAACGTCTGAAATCCGCTCCGCTGAGTACCTTACTGAATTCCGAGAGCTGTCGCGGCGTGCTTCACGTGCTTCTGTCGTGGTGTGTGCTAGCTGTCGCGGAAATCCTCCTTCGCGAGATCTGCCCCTTCGCGGAGCGAACTACCCTCCTTCCTCTGCTCCTTCACGGACAGTTCCTCCTCCGTCTCGCCAAACCGCACAACCTGCGGTGCTAATTCAGTCGATGAAAGCTTCCACTGCTCACCGAATTTGTCGCGATTCGGCTGCCTGCGGCGCGATCCATTGCTCCTCTATTCGTGAATGTCGAACTTCTCTTCTTCGTCGCTAGTCGCGAACACCTTTATGCAGACACCTCTAGCCAAGAAGTATAGGTCTTCCCACAGACGGCGCCAATTGTTGTGAGATATGTACTTTCTGGCATAGAAATGAAACGCAAATATTACAAATCAAACAAGGTGTTTACGTGGTTCGATCCAACTGGATCTACGTCCACGGGAGGGAATCAATCAAATATTTCATTAAGATAAAAGAAATGGAGAATGACAAGCTATATAGTAGAGATGAGCCCTCATCTTCCTTCTATGGTCTCCCTCTCAAGCGACACCTTGATACAAGACCTCAAGATACTCTCCTCCTCTCTAGCTCTCTAATTATTCTTTCATCCTTTGTGGTAACTTAAGATCTCTTCCCTTGCTCTCCTAAGCCTCACACCCTCTTTATTTATAGAAGCAAGAGAGTGGTAGGTGAACAGTAGGTGAGATGCGGTAGGTGAGCGGTACCACATTACAAAAATACCCTTTTACCTTAGTTCAATAATTGGGGGTCAAAATAACACCAGTCATGCGCAAAAACTATACTTTAATAGGTTAGTGCGTGCATAAGCAGATGGTGTAAAAGCCATAACTTTACTAATCCATCAGCAAAACTGCTAGATCATTTGAGATCTACTCCAGCCCACCGCCCTGCCATTCAAATTTCAGAAATCTAGCAATTTTCTTCCTCTCTTTTGACATACATATGATATATACTTATTTGTCACTTTATTTTCACCTATTTATATGTTTATATTACGTTTTTTGGAAGGTTTTGGTATTGTATTGCGAGACTCAATCAAAGAGGTCTAGCGGAGTTTTAAATATCTAAAAATGGAGCTAAGTGTTGTTGTAGCGCCTAGTTGTCAGTACTGGACGCCTAGACGCCCGAGGTGGACTTCTTCTAACAGGTTTCGTCAAAATGCAGAGCAGCTAGAAAATAAGCGCTAGTTGGTTAGAAAGTAGGCACCATACTACTAATGCCTAGGTGTCAGGACTTGGCGCCTAGGGTCCCAAAGAAGGATCAGAATGTGCACAAGACGGTGATTGGAAAGTAGGCGCCGTGATGCTGGCACCTAGGCGCCAGAGACATTGCCCTTCGGTGCCTAGGCAACGGTTGCCAGGCAGGTTTCAGAGAATTTTTTCTCGAAATATAAAGAGCACAGAAAGTAGGCATCGGACTGCAGCGAGTGGGCGCTGCCCTAGTGGCATCTATGCGCCACCTTTGAGAAACTAGGCTCCCGATGCCCTAAATAAAAAAATTAGTGTCTAACACCTAGGCGCTAGTTTACCCATTTAGGTAGTTTTCTGCAGTTCAAATGTGACTCTTCATGGGAAATTCGATAAATAGGGGTGGAGACGAAGTAAGAAGGGCTTTTGGATGAATTTCCACAAACTTTCCACGCTTATAGAGGAAGAAGAAAACTTTTGAAGGAGGAGAACTCTTGCAAGAAGGAAGTCCAGAGGCAATTGAGTAAATTAAAGAGAGTAAATTTGAGAAATAGAGAGGATTTTTCCTGTACTCTCTTTTCAGCCAACTTGATAAGGAAAGGAAAAAATTGTTCATTTAAGTTTGCATCTTTCTCTTGGAATGTTGGGTAAAACTTGGTCAATGTTGTTTCTACTCTATAAAAATTTTACATTGTTTGGTTTTAAGATGATTAGTGAGTAATCCTTCTATTTCTCCCTAGAATTGGAATGGTGGTAGGATAGATTTGAGATGATTCTGTAATTTACAATTGAATTTTCTTCAAAGTGTTGTGTTAACCCATATAATTCATTTACATTCTCTTAACCCTTATAATCCCTTTAGAAGAAATTTTTTGTCCCTTTAGAAGATGTAATTAGAAGATGTTATGATTCTAAATATAAGGCATTTTGGGTGATATAGAACAACTGTTATAATTCTTCAATCTGGATTTTATGGTTCTACTCTATTTAGGGATTAGAAATATTATATTAATCTTGTGATAGGTGTCAGACACTGAAAAATATTTTAAAATTAGATGAAATGCCCTTGAATTACACATTGAATGTTGAGATTTCGATATTTGGAGTTTAAATTTCACGAGACCATTTGTATATTCGCTGGGAAACTTGTATATTATTGTGGCAGTGGATCGTGTCTCAAAATGGATAGAAGTTGTTACTTTTCCAAATTGTAATCTCAGAGCATTTCAAAATTTTTAAAGAACATTTTCAGTAAATTTGAAATGCCTATAGTGATTATAAGTGTGGGGGAATCAGTTAGGAATAGAAAAATTAAGAGTTCGGCAGAAAAGTATGGAAGTAAGTATAAAATTTTCTCTACCTATCACCCTCAAACTAGTGTTTTAGCGAAAGTATCAACTGGGGAAATAAAAAGAATTCTTAAGAAAACTATTAAAACCAGTAGAAATGATTGGTCTCTGAGATTAGAAAGGGCACTTTTGGCTTATAGGACTGTTTATAAAACTCCCATAAGAATATCTCTTGTAGGCTTATTTTTGGTAAGACTTGTCATTTACCCGTAAAATTAGTACACGAAACTTTTTGGGCTATTAAGGAATCCAATTATAATTTAAAAGATTCAATAGAAAAGGATCTACTACAGTTAAATAAATTGGAAGAAATTAGGGAATAAGCTTATGAAAATGCTCATATATATAAAGAGAAAATAGAGAAATGACATGATCAGATGCTTCTTATGAAAGATTTCAAGTCCAGACAGGAGGTTTTGTGTTATAATTATCGATTGAAATTATTTCCTGGAAAACTTAATTTCAGATGCTTGGGTCCATTTACTGTAGAAAAGGTTTACTCTTTTTGAGTTGTTGATAGTAAGGATAAGAAAAGTTGAAGGATGCTTAAGGTGAATAAGCAGAGACTTAAAAATATATCTAAGTGGATAAACTTGGCCACAGAGACATTGATTTTGGGTAATCCTAATTAATAAATCCGGCACTATCAGATTGAGGACATTAAACTAAGCATTTCTTGGGAAGCAACCTAATTGTATTGGTGTGTTTATTGTGATTCTTCGATCAATTATTGCACTTTAGTGTTGATATGTGGTGTGATTTTTGTGTAGTTGTTTGAGCTTTCAGTGGGCTTGCCAATTTGATCCCCTAAACAGGAGAAAATTTGAGTTTGGCGCCTAGGCGCCACCCAGCCCGTGATAGATCTGGAGCAGTGTCTAGGCGCCTCACCAAGCGCGTAGGCACCCATATTTGCTTTAATATCGTGATTTTCACTGTTGGGACAGTTTTTCCTTCTATTCCTTCAGTTCCTTCCTTTCTTGTTAGTTTCGGTGTCCTAGATTCCTAAAGCTCCATTTTTTCTTGAAATAGTTAAAGAAAGGAGTACATTCGGTGATCTTTGGGTAAGCTTTCCTTTCTCAACCTCTTTCTTTCTAGTTTTTCTTTGATTTCACAATTTATCTGAGAGATTTGGGGTTGATTGGATTTAGTTCTTTGACCCTTTAGCAAATCCTAGTCATGATCTAGAGAGTTTTCCTAGCTTAGCTCGATCTTCTTGTCTCTCTATTTTCATCTCTCATTCATGGCACCAAAAACAAAGGGATGAAAATCTTAGACGTCCTTCGATAACAAAAAATTTATTAATGCAAAAGTCGAAGAGCACTATAACGAACTTTTGGTATCAAGAAAGTTCATTCCAGAGAGAGGGTTCTCTCAACCGAGAGGAAGTGTTGAGGGAGTTATTCTCAATCGAGATTGGATGCATTTGCTATGAGACCGATGTTGCTGTGATTCATGTGATTCGGGAATTTTTTACAAATTTGAAAGAATCCTGGAATGATTAGGTCTTTCTTTGGGCNTTCGAAGGCTGCTCTTACAGTAGGTGAGGGATATATTTCTCTTGTTATTTTTATTTCCCCAGTGATATTTATTATATGAAACTTGGTCGAAAAATTTATAGTTCTGTTTATTTTATTATACAAACATAATCTCTCTCAATACCTCTGCAATTTCCTTACTAAAAATTAATGACTAGAGTTCATTTCCAGGAAGACAAACAAATTTCTGTCTTTTAAGGAAAACTATGCTTGCAATATTTTTATGGAGAATCGTCCCTCTGATTTGGTGTTTTTATTGCAAAGAGTAATAGTTCTAAAATTCTATACAAGGGATAACTTTTTTTTTATATTTTAAACAAAGAAAATTACGATTAGGATGCTTGCTAATATTTATTGAAACCTTGAATGAATGTCAATATTTATTGAAACCCTAATGTAATTAATAAAGCTTATTACCAACTCGTGATATTATGATTAGGGTGTACTATGATGTTTCGTGCATACAAACTGTGCATTACTAAGATTTCAGAACAAACTATATTTGTAATTATATTAGGGTGCATTTAAGTAATAAAGGCATGTATGGTAGAATTAGTTTTTCTATTTACAAAATAGCATATCATCATTATGTACAAAATTTTAGAATTATTGAACTTTTCCATTAAAAAATAAACGCAATTCCATACAAATGGTACATTGGTAAATCTGATACCGGATGAACTTGCTGGTTTTTTCTCAGCAATTTCTCTTTCTAGTGCTCAGAATTGGCCTCAGTTGTGGGTTCATTCCTCTCTTTTCTGTTTCTGAAATTCTGGCACAGTGATCTTGATTTGTTTGAAAACTGTAACTAAAGAATGGTATATTGTATCTGCATCTCTTCTTTTGCCTCAGGATCATGAGCAATACATTGCAGTATATCTTCAATTCCATGGGAATAATAGTGACTTAATTTCATACCAAAAACCAAAATTGAATAATAACACTTGTCAGTTCAAGCTGTNATTGGAGAAAACTTCTTAACTCCTATTTCTTCATTACAGAAAGAGCCTGAAGTTATAGAGATAATCAAATCATGTGTTTAGCCACATGCTGCATTATACAGTCATGTGCAAGAAACTATACTTTAATAGGTTAGTGCGTGCATAAAAAGATGGTGTAAAAGCCATAACTTCACTAATCCAGCACCAAAACTGCTAGATCATTTGAGATCTACTCCGGACCACCGCCCTGCCGTTCAAATTTCAGAAATCTAGCAATTTTCTTCCTCCCTCTCTTGACATACATATGAAATGTACTTATTTGCCACTTTATTTTCACCTATTTATATGTTTATATTACGTTTTTTGGAAGATTTTGGTATTGTATTGCGAGACTCAATCAAAGAGGTCTAGCGGAGTTCGAAATATCTAAAAATGGAGCAAAGTGTTGTTGTAGCGCCTAGTTGTCAGTACTGGACGCCTAGACGACCGAGGTGGACTTCCTCTAACAGGTTTCGTCAAAATACAGAGCAGCTGGAAAATAAACGCCAGTTGGTTAGAAAGTAGGCACCATACTACCAATGCCTAGGTGCCAGGATTTGGCGCCTAGGCTCCCAAAGAAGGATCAGAATGTGCACAAGACGGTGATTGGAAAGTAGGCACTGCGATGCTGGAACCTAGGCGCCAGAGACATTGCCCTTGGGTGCCTAGGCGACGGTTGCCAGGCAGGTTTCAGAGAAATTTGCCTCGAAATATAAAGAGCACAGA
The DNA here is from genome assembly GCA_002079205.1 of Phalaenopsis hybrid cultivar. Classification (NCBI taxonomy): domain Eukaryota; kingdom Viridiplantae; phylum Streptophyta; class Magnoliopsida; order Asparagales; family Orchidaceae; genus Phalaenopsis; species Phalaenopsis hybrid cultivar. The sequence goes on along the minus strand of JXCR01111994.1, from coordinate 105,868 downwards.
AAGTAGGCATCAGATTGCAGCAAGTGGGCGCTGCCCTAGTGGCATCTATGCGCCACCTTTGAGCAACTAGGCTCCCGATGCCCTAAATAAAAAATTAGTGTCTGAGCTTTCAGTGGGCTTGCCAATTTGATCCCCTAAACAGGAGAAAATTTGGGTTTGGCGCCTAGGCGCCACCCAGCCCATGATAGATCTGGAGCAGTGTCTAGGCGCCTCACCAGGCGCATAGGCACCCATATTTGCTTTAATATCATGTTTTTCACTATTGGGACAATTTTTCCGTCTATTCCTTCAGTTCCTTCCTTTTTTTTTAGTTTCGGTGTCCTAGATTCGTAAAGCTCCATTTTTGCTTGAAATAGTTAAAGAAAGGAGTACACTCGGTGATCTTTGGGTAAGCTTTTTTTTCTCAACCTCTTTCTTTCTAGTTTTTCTTTGATTTCACAATTTATCTGAGAGATTTGGGGTTGATTGGATTTAGTTCTTTGACCCTTTAGCAAATCCTAGTCATGATCTAGAGAGTTTCCTAGCTTAGCTCGATCATCTTGTTTCTCTATTTTCATCCCTCATTCATGGCACCAAAAACAAAGGGATGAAATCTTAGGCGTCCTTCGATAACAAAAAAATTTATTAGTGCAAAAGCCGAAGAGCACTATAACGAACTTTTGGTAGCAAGAAAGTTCATTCCGGAGAGAGGGTTCTCTCAACCGAGAAGAGGTGTGAGGGAGTTATTGTCAATCGAGATTGGATCCATTTGCTATGAGACCGATGTTGTTGTGATTCATGTGATTCAAGAATTTTTTACAAATTTGAAAAAATCCTGGAATGATTAGATCTTTCTTAGGGGCAAAGATGTTGATTTCTCCCATGCGAATATCAATGCTATATACACTCTTCCTAACCTGCATAAGGATATCTATTCTAATTTCAAGCCTTCCGACCATGAGTTATATGAAATCATTCAGTATATTACCAATCAGAGAAGTGTGTGGAAAATTAGGAAAGAGAGAAAACTAAATTTCTCTGTTGCTACTTTGAATGTCGAGTCTAAGGGTTGGCACCATTTTATTTCAGCAAAACTTCTACCATCCACCAATTTGAGCAAAATTACCCAAGAGCAAGCCATTATGAATTATTATATCCAAAAGGGTAAGTCGATTCATGTTGTTCCATCATCAACTTTTCAGTCCATAACATGTTGAAAGGCGGATCCACCATAAGTTTGGGGCACCCTTCTACCATCTTTACTCTATGTTTGAAAGTTGGAGTATGACAGCTGGGAGAAACAGTTGCCTCCACTTAAGGAAATCACGAAAAGAAGCATAGGGGTGTATAGTAGGTCGCCTTCTTTATTGTTAGAGTAAGGTGAGAATTTTGTCCATCCTTTTTCTTCTAGACCTCGCCCCTCTGCTTCAATGGTCTCCATTTTTTAGCGTCTCAACACCCTTGCTAAGGAGAATGCTATTATTCCGGCGGAGCTATATGATTTGTCAGATCGCTACCATCATTTTGTTAAGCAGAATAAGCTACAGTTTGACTATTTGGCTCAGTACCACACAGCAGGGCAGAAGATGTTTAGAAGAAATCAGTGGAACGTAGGCTTGGATTAGGTAGTATTCTCCACTCTGCCATCGTATATGTCTTACGATGATACTCAGGCTAAGGAGGATACTGATGTTCTATTGATTTAAGTTTATTGATTCTGAGTTTGCTTCCCATTGATCTGCGATTGTTATGTTATATTTTACTTCTTGTACGTGGATGTTATTTATGTTGTTATGGGAACTCTGTAAATTATTATTATTATGATCTGTACAGGACTATTTAAATATTAAGTTGACTCTAGCTGCTTATATTTTCTGATATAGCTTGTGATTTGTGATGCTTAAAATTACTATGAATATTTTTTGCACTTATTAATATTAGCAGTTACATGTTGTAGTTTGTAGTTAATTTGTGTATGTTATGTCCCATTTGTTTTCTCCCTTTATAGTTTGTTCGGAACAAGTTTTGGGGAAGGGATATTCCCTTGAAGTTATTTTCCGATCATAGTAGCTAAAAGCTTAAATTTTCAATTTTACTAAATAGTGTGGGGTATTGGTTTAAGGTGATTGCAATTTGAAATGTTAAGAATATATAAATTGGTGACATATTTATCTAGAAAAGTTAAACTGAAAGAGTTAACATCTAAATTCTGATATGTAAATCAATAATTTGAACTACCAAACTGAAGTACTAAATTTGAATCTAAAATAATTGAGTGAAAGATAAATAAAATGCAGTTAAAAGAACTAAATTAATTAAACTAATTATTAACCTTTTAAAAGTAAACTTACGAAAACATCCATCCCCTTTACAATGAGTATATGGATTGTGAAGAAATCAAAATCATTTGAAAATATATAAAAATTGTTGTGTCAAATAGGAGCAATCTTATTATTTACCGTCTTCCAAGTGTATAAAAAATATTGATTAATCCAAAATTTAATTCTTAATTCTGTGGTTAGGCTTTGAGAGTACCGGCTGTCAATCTAGAACTCCCACTACTCCCTCACCTGAGGGTTAACATTCTCGCATTAGTTTCTAATCAACTGGACCAAATTGTGAATTTTAATCTGTCACCTTAAAATATCCAATTTTACATCCAACAAAGTATATTTTCATATTTATTTGCACTCAACCCCATGGATAACATCCTCTCCATAAAATCAAATGTGATTCTCACTATGTTGTAGATATCACAACACTTTCAGAACATATATTTCTCAACACATTTTAACATTTCAATTGATCATATCGAAAAGTAAATGAAGATCAAAGTTTGAATAATCAGAAATTATTGACATTTAAAATCGTAGAAAACAAAATCAATTCTTCACAACATCATATCTCAAATTAGGGAGAAAAATAAAGAAGACTACTCAAAATTCATGAGAATGAAACAACAAAACACGGATTTCATATATAAAAACAAGTTTACAAAAACAAAGAAATAAAAGACACAACTTATCTCACACTCTTTCCCAAGCAAATCCCTAGAAGTACTCTTCAAGCAATTTTTCTCTTTATATGCACTCTCAATTCTCTCTTAGAAGTGTAATGAAGAAGAAATCTCTCACATTTCATCTCCTCTTACAATCCTTGAAAAAAATCTCAAAGCCCTTGACTTTCTCTCTCTCTCTCTCTTGCCTTCTTCGAACTCTCCCTCACACCTCTCTTCAACACCCGTTTTCAAGCCCTAGACTTCTCTCTCTTTTATTAGGGGTTGTCTCCCTCCAAAAAGAATTCAAAATTTTCTCCAAAATTCTATCCAAAAGTCGATCATTTTGAATTCTAAAAGAGATGTCTATTGATCCAAGAGACATATCCCTTCATAAAAGTATCTTTTAAAATATCTAGATGCATTGAATCACTCCATGGGGTGCTTATCCCTTCGAAATTCGCCCAAATTCGTCATGAACCGCCTTAATTCGCAAAAATTTGTCTCTGGCGTCTTAGGCACTAGTTCTGGTGTTTCAGGCGCCAGCTTGCTTAAGACCGCGTTGTTCTGGGTTTTGGAGCTTCAGACGCCAAATCTGATACTTCATGCGTGAGTTCGGCACTTCAGGCACCAAATTCTCAAAATTCGTTGTTTGGCTCCAAATTTTGTCATTTTATCAATTTTTGCTCCAAATGGCTAAAATTGATATACCTGCAACAAAAATATGAAAATATCATTCTTTAAAATGTAATATCACAAAAAATAAGCATTAAATGTATACTTAAAACAACATATTATTTTGGTGTATCAATACTTATGATTGTTCAGGTTAATTATGAATATTTGTACATCAAGGTCGTAGATGTACAATAGACTTTATCCAGACAAAAAGGGAATCTTTGAAGAGTTCTTGAACAGAGTCAAGACCTTCCAGACTGCGACATCTAATTATCCTACATATATGGGGTTACATTTTAGTGTCCATGTTTGACACAACAAAATACATCACAGTTAACTTCGAATGAAGTCAGATATGATTTATATCATCAGGGATTTAAACCTAATTATTAGATATGGACTTCTATGACAAGGTTGACCCATTTATGTAGCTCTGCTCCCTCGATGAGCTATGACCCTCAACTTGAATTTCAATCAATTCGATTTGAGGAAATAATTTTCGATGGTACAAGACGTTATTATTCGAGTGGAGTGGAGAAAGAGACACCAAACATGGAAGCTCATGAATTTTATGATTTAGTAAATGCAGCTCAAAGGTTACTATGGGAGGGTTGCACATCCATTTTGAATAATTTGTATTTCTCATAATGTTGAAAATTAAAAATGAGTTTAAAATGACACGAGAGTGCTTTAATCAGCAAGCATGATTATTAAAAGAGACAAATTCACAAGAAAATTTTCGTTCTGGAAGAAAAAAACAGGTTTCCAAGTAGAGAAAATTAATTGTTGTGTATATGGTTGTATGTTATTTTATAAATCCAGTTAAATGGAGACCCACTACAGATTTTCATTCTCCCAGATTCAAACCTCAAAGTAGAAAAATGAAAAGAGCGAAGGATGTTCCATATAAGCAGTTTTTTTATCTATCGCTTATTCTTCAAAGATTATTTTATTTTATATGTATTGCTCCGCATATTAGGTAGCAAGTCAGGGGAGATCAACTCAATGAGTCATCCTGCAGATGGAGAGGTGTGGAAATATTATGATCTGCATATCTTGAGTTCGTTGTAGAGGCACATAACGTGAAACTTCACTTATACTTTGATGGCTTCACATCGTATAGCCAGACTGTGTCACCCTACTTTTGTCAGCCAGTAATCATTATACCGTACAATATGTCATCTGAGATGTGCATGACCACGTCATTCTTCTTCTTGACATTAAATATATCGGTCCAGTAGCCCTAAAGGTAAGATTAATATATACTATCAGTCATTGATAGATGAGTTATATATTCTCTGGAAAAGAGGTGTCACAATAAATGATGTTTCAATAAAACATAGTTTTCAAATGAAAGCAGCTTTAGGGTTTGTTTGGGGCAGCTAATTTGCAGCTTCCCCAGAAAGCTGCTACAGGGAAGCTGACTAGTTGTTTGTTTCACCTGTTTGAAAATAGATGTGTGATAGGTGTTTCTAGACAAATGACCATTATGCCCTTGTTTAATAATATTATTTATAACAAAACTGTTATAGTCATATATTTGATACTTCAAACGTATCACTTCAGAATAGTACAAAAATTCAGATACATATTTATTGATCAACACATATCTATTGATCTCTACTTTTCTAAAAAAATAAAAACATCTTCAATACTCAAGAAATACAAGTAGTGTGAGATAAATAAGAAAGATATCATCCATTAATCCATTCATCTTGATTGGAGCTTTTATTCACATCAACAAACAACATTGGGATAAGCTTGTTAGTAGAGCACTCAAATGTACTTTTATAGTATATTCCCCAATTCAAAAAAAGATACGAGTGTTATCATCTCATTACCATATGATTCTTCACTTCTCATGACCAACCCCTCAGCAAGCATTCACACTGCATCTCATTTTCTCATAACAAATCTCTTCAAAATTATTCTCCTGAATAAAAATCTTTTGTCAGAGGTTGAACAATAGAGGAGCAGAAAAGCCGAGTGAGGGAGTCGGAGTTGAACAACAGAGGGAGTCAGGGTTGAACAACAGAGGGAGGGGTTCGAGCTTAAGAAGAAGCCAAGTGAGGGACTCGGGCTCGGACAACAGAGGGCTTTCGTCAGAGCGACGAGGGAGTCGAGATTGAAGAGTGGGGGATTAGGGTAGAACAACGGAGTTGAAGGTCGAATAACGGGGCTCAATCCATAAAAAGCCAACCCTCAAAAGCGGGTCACAAACCTCTATCCGTGTCTGGCGTTTAACCAAAAAAGTGAGGCGCCACTACCCCAATTAGCTCCTAAACGACCGAATTTCGCGGTTGCTCCCCACACCGCGCTCCTGATGCCCACCCAAACAGACCCTTAATGTGAATAACAAGTGATTTTTCAATTTCTAACATGTTATAAGGGTGGAGCATGTTGCCCCCCTAGAATGTACGTGTGTATATATGTGTACTTACATCAATTTCAATCCCCGAAGATGACACCAAATAATTGATCCGACTTGCAATTATACAGATATTTAATTCCATGGTAAAAAACTTGACCCAGTTTAATTATGACGGCTAGTATGCAAAACGAATATGTTGTAGAGTTTAGAATTTAATTTATAATTCACATACTAGAAGTACTATGTAAGTGCACATATTGTTTCAAGTAGTATATGATCCTCTTTTAAGACCAGAGGATCGATCACACAGAGAAGTGAGATAAGTATCACTTAGGCTAATGCTAATCTACAACTGTCAGGTCTTAATTTGGAATGACGAATAAGAATGTTTTCTATCAACTACACCTAAATACAAACTTATATCAAAAAATAATCCCAAAAAAATTAGTTTGAAAAATTTTGAGATGCTAAAAATTACATTTCACATGCGATAACCTAGATAATGAGTAAGAATGAAATGTTTAGAATTTAATGTGACCAGTGGCAAATAAGAGCAGACATATTTTTTACCCTCTCTCGAGTGTATAAACCAGGCCTTAGGTTCTGAACTAAAGACCAAATTGGTTAAGGTTATAGCTTATCACTCCAAAATCATCAATTCTACGCTTATCAAAACTTATCTCCCTATCTATTTATACTCCTCCTTCGACTTGGCTCTCCTCCATTCTAAGAGTTAGTGTGGTACTCACTGGTTGTGTGAAATCATAGCCCTCCTGGGTCATTATGTTTTGCAACGGATTTTAACATTACAAATGACTGGTTTGCGAAGTAAATTAAGAACCGGTGAAACTACCATCACATTAATAAAATGAGAGAATTTATAAGTAAATCTAAATTCATAAACATGCACATATTTCATTGCAAAAGAAAAGTAAAATAAAGATGATGGCATAAGCATTAAAAAAATTGATATAATTAATGAATAAATTATGTGCCAATAAGGAGTATAGAAAAACCCCTCCAACAAAATCTCATGTCGATCCACGCAATGCTTGCACATTTCTCTCAAAATCCCTCGCCAATTTCTCCAAAAAATGTAGAAATCTACATCTCTTACTCCTATCTACGACCTCTAGACATTTTTGGAGTTTCCAAGAGTTTTAAATGCCAAAATATGTCATCCCAAGTCCCAAAAGGTGTCTTATAAACTCCATGGGGTGTCTAGATTTGTCCACAACTGTTTTTGGCGCCTAGGCACCAAGCACCGTTTTCTGGGCAAGACTAGGGCCTAGGCGCCACCCTGCTGACAATATCGTCATTTCGCTCAGTTTCGTCTAGTTTCAGCTCCAATCCGCTCAAAGTATTATACCTACAACATAAACATAAAAATAGCATTTCTTTAAAGTGCAATTTCATTAAAAAATATGTGATAAATATAAGAGAGATTAAATACAAAAAGTCATATCAAAACACATCAGATCAAAATTTTCTTTCTTGCTAAATTTGACTCCATATTGCATCATTTTTGCTCGATTTTCTCCAAAACTCTATTTCTTATGTCTGAAGCCAAAAACAAGTAAATTATCTTCCATTAAAGTGCAATATCATTAAAAAAGTGCATAAAATATATATAAAAAAGTAACACATTTGTATACGTGTCAATTCCCCTAATCTTAAACGTTAATTGTTCTCAAATAACACAACAACTTTTACAAATATGTTGATTTGTGTTAGTGGATTTATTTAAGATGTCCTAAAAGTTTATTCTAAAAATGTTGTAGTCCAACTTAGAAGAATTTCTAGTAAATTAGATAATATCTAAGATATCAGAATATTTAGTATTAAACTTAGGAATCCTGAGTTTTTATTTAATTCAAAAATAATTAAAATTTTCCCAAACTTTAGATTCTTAGATAAATATTAATTTCAAAATTTATGATTTCGAAAAAAATAATTTTACTTATACTTTCTAAAATTAAACTTATGATTGATGTTAAGATTTCTTCCTTAGAAAGATTCATGTGAAATCAATTTTTAATTAGATCATAATCCTCAAGTTTCTCTCCACATATTTTCTTTTTTTTTCTTTTCTTTCAGGATCATTTTAATCATCACTTCTTTTTTTATGTAAGAATTATTATATTTAAATAGATCTTTAATGATTTTGAATTTTAATAACCCTTTTCTAAAGTTAAAAACTTATTTTATATTCTTGTAGTATTAGAAAAAGAATTTTAAATAGAGTCTAAATTTTTTAAAAAATATTATTCTAAAAATCCTTAATTCTTCAAAAATTCAATTTTTCCTACTATAAATAGTAAAATATTTTCCTTACTATTTTCTACTAAATATCTTAACTTTAGTTTCATCTGTTTTACTAAAATTTTCTACTAAGTTTTTCTATTGCATTTCTTTAATTAAAATTTTATTAATTTTATAATAACTCCACATACAAAAAATCATTTTTCAAATAAAAATTTATTTGTAGTTTCTTTTAGGAGAATAAAATTTAACTTTGACTTTTTTTTTATTCCTCCCCCAAACTTGATTTGTTAAAATATTTTACAATCAATTCCATAAAATGCAACATGAAGAAAAAATAAAAGTTGAATCTACCAATTACAACAACATCCTATCAAATTGATATACATGTACAATCAGGATAGAATGACTACAGGAGAACGTAAATATAGTCTAAAATATCTTTGCAATAATATTAGACTAAAAGAAAGTATACTAACATTGAAATTTATTTTTTTTCCTCCCTTAAACTTGATTTTTAACATGTATAGCATTCAGTACAAAAAATATAGGAGGGAAGAAAAACAGTTCAGAAATTTTATCTACCACAAATGTCAATCAGAAACATTTACAAGTATTCATCAGGACAGAATAATTTGCAACAGAGAGTAAATATAAACTATACATGCAAGAATAAAATTGAACTAAAGAACGGTTTAACAAACATGTTAGGTATCAACATAAGAATATATATATATATATTTAAGTGTTTCCCAAGTTTTTTATATTGTTGTAATACAAACACAAACACACTTGATAATTAAAGTTAATTCTCTCCTTAACTCATCACAACTCACTACCTTCTAATTTCTAATGGAATTAATACACTGATAAATTTGGAACTTCTAAATGGTTTTATAAGGTCTAATCCTATGGATACGATTATCCCTGATATATTGGCTCGAGAGCACCAACGTCAGGCATCATCTTATCACTTGCACCTCTAATGGTTTTCAAGATAGTGTAAGATTATCCACATGTTGCTCATCAAGTAGGTTCATGACCACCTATCGAATGAAAACAAGATCAGATAAAGGAAGTAATAAAATTGAGATGAAACTATCACTATCCAAACTCAAAATGTCTTCTGTAAAACCGGTTGAGACCCGAGTTGTAGTGGACTCTTTAATCCAAATCCTACAAGAGAACATATATAAGTCTAGCCATAATAAGAAGTTAAGGGATCACATCTCCCTCATGACACACAAAAAGATCAAATTAATCCACAAACAATCCAAACATCTATCAATATCAATTAAATTGATCAATCCACAATGACACAAAAATCAAATCAATTGACTAACAATCCAAACATGCACCAACATCAATCAAACAAATCAATCCACACTAAAACAAACAAAATACAAAACCAACAATTACAACTCACGGACATACTGACACAGATAACCATGGGTTGCCTCCCATGAAGTACTTGGTTTAACATCGTCAGCTGACGAATTCCAAGTCTATACATATTTCACTTGGTCACCACTTTTCTCCTTGGGGGTTTTGTAATCCTCCTAAAATTTCTCCCTAGTTCTAAGTCGTACGTTTCAAGATCTGCAACTCATGAACTATGCAATCAAATTAAAAAACTTAACTAATATGATAGATATTTAGTACTTCAAGCCCTCAAAAATATTTTTGGTATTTTGAATTTTCTTATAAATAGACTCATAATAACTAAGCACACTAGATAATAATACTATAATTTCCAAATCAAAGTTCTCCAGGTTCAACTAAAATTCTCCTAAAATTCTTACCGTAGTCTCTCCAGCAACGATGTCAAAAACTTGATGCCCCCTAGAATGTGCGCGTACATATATGTGTAATTACTTCAATTTCAATATCTGGAGACGACACTAAATACCTGATTTGAACTGCAATTACGCAAATACTTAATTTCATGACAAAAAACTTGACCAAGTTTAATTATGGCGGCTAGCATGTAAAACGAATATGTTGAAGAGTTTAGAATTTAATTTATAGTTCACACACTAGGGATACTACGCAAGTGCATGTATCGTTTGAAGTAGCATAGGGTTTGCTTTTAAGACCAGAGTATCGATCCCGCGGAAAAACGAGGTAAGTATCACTTAGGCTAATTCTAGTCCACTACTGTCAGGTCTTAGTTTGGAATAACGATTAAGGGTGTTTTCAATGAGCTACTCCTAAATTCAAACCTATATCTAAAGATAATTCTAACTAGAGAAATCAGTTTAAATAATTTTAAGATGTTGAAAACTATATTTCACATGCGACGACCTAGATAAATGAATGAAATGCTTAGAATTTAACTTGGTCAGTGACAAATAAGATCATATCTATTTTTTACTCACTCCCGAGAGCATAAAGAATACTGACTAATTTAAAGTTAAATTTTAATTGATATGATTAAGTTGAGTAGATTTTGGCCTTTCACTTCCAAATTACCCATTGTGCTCTCTCTATAGGACTAACCAAGTCTTAGGTTCCGAACTAAAGACCAAATTGGTTAAGGTTCTAGCCTGTCACTCTAAAATCACAAATTTTACGTCCATCAAAACTTATCTCCCTATCAATTTGCTCTATCCTAAGGGTTAGTGTTGTACTCACAAGTTGTGTGAAATTATACCCTCATGGATTATTATGTTTTGCAATGGTTTTTAACATTACAAATAATCAGTTTGCAGAGTAAATTAAACACTGATAAAAATATCATCACATTAATAAAATAAGAGAATCTATAAGCATATTTAAATTACTAAACATGCATCCATTTTATTATAAAAGAAAAGTAAAATGAAGATGATAACACAAACAAAAAAAATAATTGATAAAAGTATGTAATAAACTATGTGCTAACAATGAACATATCTCTACCTACCCTCTTCCGAGTGTATATGTATGCTTAGTATTTTATTAGTTTTACACAACTAGCTGTCACCTGAAAGCTTCTAATATAAACAAATCATGAATTATATTTCCTTAAAAGTTGCATTGTCACCTAAACTACTTCACCATAGCCAACCGGACAATGTAAGTGCACTCCAATTACAAGATTAGTACTCTTCCGAGTCTTAGTTTCACTTCTAACAAATTTTAACATAACTTATTGCCACTTAAGTTATGTCAATAAAACAAATAAGATATTACTCATCACATAGAAATAAAAATTATTCTTTTTTAAAACAAATTTTTCCACTCTTGTCACTACTTCATATCAAAAGAAAATAGTAAAGAAAACCACAACACGAAAAATGGATAAAACACAACAGAAAACTTCATTAAATCAAAACAAATCCACTAGAAAATGTTTACAATAATTGTAAGATAATAAAGAACATAATACCTAGTTTTTCCCTCTGAAAAAAAGATGAAAATTCCTCCAACAAAGCTTTCTGCCGATCCACGCAATGCTTGTGCAATTCCTTACACATATCTGTTAAAATCCCTCACCAATCTCTCCCGAAAAGGTAGAAACCTACATATCCTACTCCTATCTACGACCTATGGACGTTCTTGGAGTTTCCAAAAGTTTGAAATGTCAAAATGTGTCTTCACAAATCTCAAAAGGTGCCTTATAAACTCCTTGAGGTGTCTAAATTTGTCCACAGCCGTTTATGGCGCCGCCTAGGCTCCACTCTGCTGGCAGCACCCCCGTTTGGCTCCGTTTCGCCTCGTTTCAACTCTAATCCGCTCCAAGTGTTATAGCTACAAGGTAAACATGAAAATAATATTTTCTTTAAAGTGCAATTTCATTCAAAAACATAAGATAAATGCAAAGAATATTAAACATAGAAAGACATCAAAATGCGTCATATCAAAATTTTCTTCCTTGCTCGATTTAACTCTAAATTGCATCATTTTTGCTTCATTTTCTCCAAACTCCATTTCTTGTTCCTGAAACAAAAAATATGTAAAATATCTTCCATCAAAGTGTAATATCATTAAAAATGAGCGTAAAATATATATAAAAAATAACAATTTTTTAGGTGTGTCAGAGCACTTGGGAAAAGTTGTTATGTTTATATTGCATGGATTTATCTAAGTCATTCACGCTTCTACATGGCAGAAAGAATTTGTGATTTTATTATTGAACATTCCTTCAACCAAAATAAAAATGCATTCAAAGGAAACAAAATTAAAAAATTAGCACCACCTCCAATAGTACCTTGGGAAAACTTATTCCACATTAATAGTAACATTCCAAAAATTATCTTTAGTCCTTAACCTTCTTCACATCATCCACTGGTCTTTGGTGTTGCTCATAACTAAACAAAAAAGTCCATTATTTTATTTGTCTTACTGAAATGATAACATAATTAGACAAAACCTTGATGTCATGTGCATAGAGAATTTGATTTTTTGATAATATCTTCAGCATTGTAATATAAGTACAGGGAAAAACTAAGTATAATTTCAATGCCAGACTAGATATGAAGAAGATTTGCGAAAAGAGGGAGTTAGAAATCTAAGAAACTATTGTTGGCAAGACTATGAAGCTGAAAGCAAAATCTTCTTACTTTAGCATATCGTAGATTAGTATGTGAGTGATTTCAATCATTAAAATTCTTGAGCGTGAAATTTGAGTTGTGTTGATATGGAGAAGAAAAATATTTATAAAGAAAAGCCATAACTGCCATATTTTCCTTCAAAATTCGATGTTAATTGTATTTAGCTGTTTGCCGAGGGAAATATTAAACCTATTTATTGAAATCAATATTTTCTTCAAGGAACTATATGCATCTCGTTTGAAACTTGATGGCATAGGACAATTAGAAGAAAATATTACAGCAATGTTATGCAAACTCGAAAGAATATTCTTCTCTAATTTTTCCAACTCCGTGAAGTATCTGTCAGTACATCTACCATACGAGGTATTAGTTGGAGGTCCAACACAGAATCGTTGGATGTATCAATTTGAAAGATACGTAGTAACACATGCACCTATAATAGTTACTACTTCATAAATAATATTTTCAAATCGTGTTAAATAATAATTTATTTACAGATTTTTGAATAAACTAAAGAGAACTGTGATGAATAAAGTGCGACCAGAAGGATCAATACTTGACGCGTATTTACTGCAATAGACTACAACTTTGGCTCATACTATTTCGGCCAAGAAGAATTCATGAAAACATCATTGGGTATGATACCTTCCTCGACACTTTTTGTTTTTCAACAATTAGGTGAAGCATAAGCAATGAGCACATTATGTTATATGAGTGATCAGGAACTTCGAACAGCGACACTTTATGATCTTCTCAACTCTGACGAAGGTCAGCCTTTTATCGAGTAAGACATTTTTTATTAATAGTTGTTTACCCTTTCGTGTGGAAATATTATTCATTAATTCATAAATTTCTCAATAAGTGAAAAGTTTATTCATAGATTTATTAAATTTAGTAGAAGACGATATCATAAGTCAGCTGGAGATAAAGAATATTTTTTCTTAGTGGTTTACGCATATAAGTTTGAATTTGAGAAAATTGTTACTCATTTCAGACATATTTTTAGGTATCTTCATTGACACATGAGTTTTTATGAATTAATAAATTCATGATTGTAACAATGGAGTAATGGATCATGGCTTGATAAATCTTGCTTGGGGACCCATTTGCATCATAAAAAATTGAAAAATTTACGATGTAAATGGATACATATTTTATACAAAATCCTGAACAAAAGAAAAAAAAATTTGTAATTTGTTTGTGTCAAAGGAAATAACAAATCAGACGACGAGATAGATTATTATAGGGTTTTCAAAGAAGTTGTTGAACTATGTTATATTGGTTCCATTGGAGGAGGCGTATTTATGTTCAACTGTGGTTTGGTTCGATCCTGTTTCTAATCGTGGAACAAGGGTAAACCAACCGTATAATATTGTTGAAGTAAAAGTAAACAAAAGATATACTAGATTTGAACATTTCATTCTAGCAAAACAAGCAAATCAAATATATTATCTTTCATATTCTCATAGAACAAGAGATTGAAGTAGTCAAAACGGGTAAACCTAGAGTGATTATTGATGTTCGGAATGTAATTGAAGTAACTCATTAAGAAATATAAATGACAAATTAATGCATTTCACTCGATCCAATCCATGAAGAGCTCAATTTAGAGGATAGTGGCGAATGCGAAGAAAAATTAGTATTAATGAGTATGACTTTAATGATGCTTTGAAAGATGAACTTTTGCCTTCATCACCCTCTAATAACTCTCCACGGGAGGATGTAATTGAGATCTGTAAGGAAAACCAACTGTGTGTAATTTTGTTTCTTCAGATTCAACAGTATGTAGATTGTACTTTACACATTTCATTTTGATTTACTGCGTAATTTTATATATTTCAGTTTTAGTACTCTGTAGATTGCACGCACTTTACATTTTTCTTTCTGTTTACTACGTCCTTTTGTATTTTCGACTTCAACAGTCTGTAGATTGCATACACTTTATAGTTTCTCTTTCTTTTTACTGCATAATTTTGTATTTTTAGCTTCAGTAGTTTGTAGATGTAATTTACTATTTTGATTTCTATTTAATCGTGCTAATTAATATTTCTTTCCTTCTTACAGATGACTTCTGGAGAGGGGTGGTATACCTTTTGTTGGGGGACGAAGCGTCTTAGATCATTATAGAAGAAAGAAGATCGTCAGACGACGAGGTTGTGCAAGCGGTGTCGAGGATGTGGACACTTTCACCATGCTAGCACCATTGACACTTGCATCACAGGCCCCGTTAGACAGCAACTACGACCATCATACCCGCACCGGCAGCAAATGCGACCATCATACCGGCACCACTGTGACTACCACACCTGCACTGCCAACGGTTGTGACTACCACACCCACACCACCAGCAATTGTAACTACCTCACCCGCATCGCCACCATGTACCACTACGACACCCTCACCGCCACCGGCTACTCCCGTGGTGTAGTCAAATTCAAGCACCACATGCAACAGTTTTCAACTGCGGGCTCTAGGAAATGCGTAAGTNAAGATCATCAGACGACGAGGTTGTGCAAGCGGTGTCGAGGATGTGGACACTTTCACCATACTAGCACTATTGGCACTTGCATCACAGGCCTCGTTAGACAGCAACTGCGGCCATCATACCCGCATCGGTAGCAACTGTGACCATCATACCCGAATTGGCACCACTGTGACTACCACACCCGCACTGCCAACGGTTGTGACTACCACACCCGCACCACCTGCAATTGCAACTACCTCACCCGCATCGCCACCATGTACCACTACCACACCCTCACCGGCACTGGCTACTCCCGTGGCGTAGTCCAGTTCGAGCACCACATGCAACAATTTTCAATTGCCGGCTCTGGGAAATGCGTAAAATTTTTTTAGATACTAACATTAACCCTTTATTTTCTTATTTAATAGATTACTAATGATATGTTGTTTCTAGTTTTTCTCCCTCTGCACAGGCCATCAATTCTATTTGAGACATTATTAGGAGCAAGTTCGACCATCCCTACTTATCATGGAAGGAGTTCTCGATCCCAGTTCGAGATATGTGCTTTCAAGAGTTCAAGGTATATACCAAACACAATTATCTTTAGTTATATATTTTTGTTTATCAATCTAAANACTTTACATTTTTCTTTCTGTTTATTACGTCCTTTTGTATTTTCGACTTCAACAGTCTGTAGATTGCATACATTTTATAGTTTCCCTTTCTTTTTACTGCATAATTTTGTATTTTTAGCTTCAGTATTTCGTATATTGTAATTTACTATTTTGATTTCTATTTAATCGTGCTAATTAATATTTCTTTCCTTCTTACAAGTGACTTCTGGAGAGGGGTGGTATACCTTCTGTTGGGGGACGAGGCGTCTTAGATCATTATAGAAGAAAGAAGATCATCAGACGACGAGGTTGTGCAAGCGGTGTCGAGGATGTGGACACTTTCACCATACTAGCACTATTGACACTTGCATCACAAGCCTCGTTAGACAGCAACTGCGGCCATCATACCCGCATCGGCAGCAACTGTGACCATCATACCCGAACTGGCACCACTGTGACTACCACACCCGCACTGCCAACGGTTGTGACTACCACACCCGGATCACCTGCAATTGCAACTACCTCACCCGCATCGCCGCCATGTACCACTACCACACCCTCACCGCCACCGGCTACTCCCGTGGCGTAGTCCAGCTCGAGCACCACATGCAACAGTTTTCAATTGTGGGCTCTGGGAAATGCGTAAAATTTTTTTAGATACTAACATTAACCCTTTATTTTCTTATTTAATAGATTACTAATGATATGTTGTTTCTAATTTTTCTCCCTCTGCACAGGCCATCAATTCTATTTGAGACATTATTAAGAGCAAGTTCGACCATCCCTACTTATCATGGAAGGAGTTCTCGATCCCAGTTCGAGATATGTGCTTTCAAGAGTTCAAGGTATATACCAAACCCAGTTATCTTCAGTTATATATTTTTGTTTATCAATCTAAATTTTTTTTTGTTTTATTTTGCAGAAATAGTGGTCCTGGCCACCTGAGGAGAACGTCCACATCTGGTGCAACTTCGAGCGCAAAGAAAGCGACCATTTTTGTGATATATTTGGGGACATAAANCTAAATTTTTTTTTGTTTTATTTTGCAGAAATAGTGGTCCTGGCCACCTGAGGAGAACGTCCACATCTGGTGTAACTTCGAGCGCAAAGAAAGCGACCATTTTTGTGATATATTTGGGGACATAAAAAAGACACGTCAACACCCCTTGTGGCTCGACCATGATGTTTTTACCTCGCTTCTTAGGTCTTGGGATTCTCTTGAATACTAGAAGAAGAGGGAGCAAGCGAAACAGAATTGCCGCTCTGATTGCGAAAGCATTGGGCCTCCAAGCATACTGGTGGGGTGATGTCACATACAGAGCATAAGAGGTTACTGATAAGATTTAACTATGTATTAAATTTTATAGTACATTAATTTTATATTAACTGTTACGTTACTCTAAAAGTCTATAGCATTGGAACAAGACTCATCCGCTGTCAACTTACACGCATGCACTCATAAGCGATAGTCGGACTAGAGCTGGGTAGTCAGCAGGTTTCAGATGACACATGTCATTTAAGAGATTAATTAATTTACAATTCAAATAACCATTGACATTTTCCGAGCCTCTGACTTCCATTAATTTTGTTTTTTTCTTTTTTTCTTTTTTTTTTTTTGTAGGAGACTTTCAGAGGATGAAGGAGACCTGTGGAGGGAGACAGTTGGAGGGAAGAAAAAGGGTCGGGTCTACAACTTAAGGTCTCAGGCGTCGGCCTATGATGCTCGTCTCTCCAGCTACTCTAGTACATCGACCTCTACTGCCTAGGAGGAGGAGCTTCTTAGGTAGGTTGTACTGCTAATATTGAAGCCAGAGTTGCTGCCAAGATCCCCACCCAGCTAGCCTAAATAAGATTAGTTATGGAATTGAAGATGAAGGCAGATTTTGACGCGATACTGCATCATGCATGACAGAAAGGAAAGAGGCTTTGACGAGTATAATGATGAGAGGACAAATGAATAGGAGCTTATTCTTTTTTTTCTTTTTCATTATTTAGAACAAATTATTGAAACAAACATTATTTTTTATGTACAAATATTTATTTTGGTTGGTTTAATGCAATGATTATCTTTTATTTATGTTTATTATTTCTGTGTTAATTAATATTGTTATATTATATAAATAAATGTTTGGATTAGTACACTGTGATGTGTGGAAATTGTAGTGTTAGGATTGCAGGTGTGAAAATGATAGTGATGAAAAATCATATTAATTTTTTCTGATGCTACAGATTTTCGATAGCTTACTGATAGTATGTCAACGCACTGTCATAATTTCCGACGGGCATTAATTGTCAGTTATCGTAGTGATGGTGAATTAACGACGCATATTAATGACATCATAATTCAAGACAGTCATTTCCAACAATTTAGAAACCGACATCATAATACAATTTTGTGATGTCTGCTTCATTTTTTCGATGAAACAAACTGTCGATTAATATGGACAGATATCAGCGGCTCTGTTACACTTTTCCGACAATTCTGCAACATTTTTCCAACGGTAATGCTACACATCGGGATCGTCAGATATAATTGATGGCGTACCAACGATATCTAATTAAAATCTAGTGCGACGGTTTAGTGTCGCTAGTAAACTGTCGGCACTCATAAGTTGTAAGTAATTCCGTCGGTAAAATAATTGCCGACAAGAGTTTTAGCTACAACACAATAGACGTCGCGAACCCATCTCTGTGGTTTCCAGCATTTCCAGCTCATTTCCATCATTTCCACCTCTCTGAATTAGTCCAAGGTGAGAAGTTGTCATCCATACCTCCAGGCTTTAATTTTACATAAGTTTTAGTGTTTTTTTTTAATGCATAGGTGTTAGATCTGAAAAGACATAGGCATCACTAAAATTTCTTTTTATATTTCTTTATTATATTCACAATGCATAGGGATTAGATAGTTTTACATAAGATTTGAATGTTATGTGCTTAAATATAAATGTTTAGGTTTGAGATATGTAAATACATAAGAATTTTGTACAATACATGTAAATATGAAAATTTAGGTGTGACATATGCTATGTATGTAAATATGTAGATAAGAAAATTTAGGTGTTAGATTTGTAAATACATAAGAAATTTGTGTTACATATGTAAATATGAAAACTTAGGTCTGAGATATATAAATGCATAAAAAATTTGTGCTATGTATGTAAATATATAAATTTAGGTGTGAGATATGTAAATACATAAGAAATTTGTGCAATGCAAATTTAGGGTGAAGTTAGGCTAGTATTGATTTTTGTATGGTTAAGGGTAAAATAATGGTGTGCTAATTTAATAGGTTAGTGAGTTGATGGGTTAGTTTGTGTATTAAGGGAATAATTAATTGATGCTATAGATTTGTGAGCTTTGGGTTTCGAGTATGATATGTAGGTGACCTAAGGTTTCAAATAGGATGTGTAGATTATAGTTTAAAGTTTTCTATAGGTGTGAAATCAGGCTACGATTTGAATAAAAAATATGCACTCAATAGGACAATGACATCTTAATCTATAGAGCTAAATCTATGGAACAGATGGATATTCAAAGCGTTAGATCGTGGATATATAACAAATTATATTCAGGAAGAAAATGATTAACTGACGAGTTTTTGGCTGATATTGAATACTTTGTGCATGTGACATCATAGATGCCNCCCCCCCCCCCCCCACACAGGCCATTAATTCTATTTGAGACATATTAGGAGCAAGTTCGACCATCCCTACTTATCATGG
The DNA here is from genome assembly GCA_002079205.1 of Phalaenopsis hybrid cultivar. Lineage (NCBI taxonomy): Eukaryota > Viridiplantae > Streptophyta > Magnoliopsida > Asparagales > Orchidaceae > Phalaenopsis > Phalaenopsis hybrid cultivar. Next base: position 86,248 of record JXCR01111994.1, on the reverse strand, counting down.
AAGTAGTTCTCGATCCCAGTTCGAGACATGTGCTTTCAAGAGTTCAAGGTATATACCAAACACAGTTATCTTCAGTTATATATTTTTGTTTATCAATCTAATTTTGTTTGTTTTATGTTGCAGAAATAGTGGTCTTGGCCACCTGAGGAGAAGGTTCACATCTGGCGCAACTTCGAACACAAAGAGAGAGACCATTTTTGTGATATATTTGTGGGCATAAGAAAGACGCGTCAACACCCCTTGTGGCTCGACGATGATGTGTTTACCTCGCTTCTTAGGTCTTGGGATTCTCTTGAATACTAGAAGAAGAGGGAGCAAGCAAAACAGAATTGTCGCTCTGATTGTGAAAGCATGGGGCCTCTAAGCATACTGGTGGGGTGATGTCACATATAGAGCATAAGAGGTTACTGATAAGATTTAACTATGTATTAAATTTCATTGTACATTAATTTTATACTAACAGTTACGTTACTCTAAAAGTCTATAGCGTTGGAACAGGACTCATCCGCTGTTAACTTACGCACGTGCACTCATAAGCGACAGTCGGACTAGAGCTGAGTAGTTAGCAGGTCTCAGATGACGCATGTAATTTAAGAGATTAATTAATTTACAATTCAAATAACCATTGAAATTTTTCGAGCCTCTAACTTCTATTAATTTTTTTTTTTTTTTTTTTTGTAGGAGACTTTCAGAGGATGAAGGAGACCTGTGGAGGGAGACAGTTGGAGGGAAGAAAAGGGTCGGGTCTACAACTTAAGGTCTCAGGCGTCGGGCTATGATGCTCGTCCCTCCAGCTACTCTAGTACATCGACCTTTACTGCCTAGGAGGAGGAGCTTCGTAGGTAGGTTGTACTGCTAATATTGAAGCCAGAGTTGCTGCCTAGATCCCCACCCAGCTAGCCTAAATAAGATTAGTTGTGGAGTTGAAGATGAAGGCAGATTTTGACGAGATACTGCATCATGCACGACAGAGAGGAAAGAGGCTTTGACGAGAATAATGATGAAAGGACAAATGAATAGGAACTTATTCTTTTTTTTTCTTTTTCATTATTTAGAACAATTTATTGAAACGAACATTATTTTTTATGTGTAAATGTTTATTTTGGTTGGTTTAATGCAATAATTTTCTTTTATTTATGTTTATAATTTCTGTGTTAATTAATATTGTTATATTATATTAATAAATGTTTGGATTAGTACACTGTGACGTGTGGAAATTGTAGTGTTAGGATTGCGGGTGTGAAAATGATGGTGCTGAAGAATCATATTATTTTTTTTATGCTACAGATTTTTGATAGCTTACTGACAGTATGTTAAAGCACTGTCAAAATTTCCGACGGGCATTAATTGTCAGTTATCGTAGTGATGGTGAACTAACGACGACATATTAACGACATCATAATTTACGACAGTCATTTCCAACAATTTAGAAACCAACATTACAATACAATTTTGTGATGTCTGCTTCATTTTTTCGACGAAACAAACTGTCGATTAATATGGACAGATATCAACGGCTCTGTTACACTTTTCCGACAGTTCTGCAACACTTTTCCAACGGTAATGCTACACGTCAGGATCGTCAGATATAATTGATGGCGTACCAACGATATCTAATTAAAATCTAGTGCAACAGTTTAGTGTTGCTGGTAAATTGTAGGCACTGATAAGTTGTAAGTAATTCCATCGGTAAAATAATTGCCGACAAGAATTTTAGCTACAACACAATAGACGCGCGAACCCATTTCTGTGGTTTCCAACATTTCCAGCTCATTTCCATCATTTCCACCTCTCTAACTTCGTCCAAGGTGAGAAGTTGTCATCCATACCCCCATGCTTTAATTTTACATAAGTTTTAGTGTTTTTTTTTTAATGCATAGGTGTTAGATGTGAAAAGACATAGGCATCACTAAAATTTCTTTTTGTATTTCTTTATTATATTCGCAATGCATAGAGATTAGATAGTTTTAGATAAAATTTTAATGTTATGTGCTTAAATATAAATGTTTAGGTTTGAGATATGTAAATACATAATAATTTCGTACAATACATGTAAATATGAAAATTTAGGTGTGACATATGTAAATACATAAGATTAGTGCTATGTATGTAAATATGTATATAAGAAAATTTAGTTGTTAGATTTGTAAATACATAAGAAATTTGTGTTACATATGTAAATATGAAAACTTAGGTGTGAGATATATAAATGCATAAGAAATTTGTGCTATGTATGTAAATATATAAATTTAGGTGTGAGATATGTAAATACATAAGAAATTTGTGCAATGCAAATTTAGGGTGAAGTTAGGCTAGTATTGATTTTTGTATGGTTAAGGGTAAAATAATGGTGTGCTAATTTAATAGGTTAGTGAGTTGATGGGTTAGTTTGAGTATTAAGGGAATAATTGATTGATGCTATAGATTTGTAGGCTTTGGGTTTCGAGTATGATATGTAGGTGACCTAAGGTTTCAGATAGGATGTGTAGATTATAGTTTAAAGTTTCCTATAGGTGTGAAATTAGGCTAGGATTTGAATAAAAAATATGACACTTAGTAGGACAATGACATACTAATCTATAGAGCTAAATCTATGGAACAGATGGATATTCAAAGCGTTAGATCGTGGATATATAACAAATTATTTTCAGGAAGAAAATGATTAACTGACGAGTTTTTGGCTGGTATTGAATACTTTGTGCATGTGGCATCATAGATGCCTGTTTACTTTTCAGAAGGTAGGTTTCGATGTCCCTGTGCAAAGCACAAAAATCAAGCATACCTGACACCTAAATAAGTGAAGTTGGAACAATGTCGTAGGGGATTTAAACCCGATTATTGGTATTGAATTTCATATTGTGAATTTAAACCACATGTTCAGTACGATCATGTCGGAATCTCATCATGTTATGCCCCTCCAACTATTCACAATTCTGATATATATGAGAAAATGATTGATGATACGAGCATGAACCATTTTGTTGGAAGTGTGTTTGACGATGATCAGGAACTGAACAGTGAAACACAACAATTTTATGAATTATTAAATGTTGCACAACAACCACTGTGAGAAGGATGCACTTCGCACACAGAGTTAATGGTCACACTGAGAAAGCTGAGTATCAACTCCGATTTCAACATGCTTTAATCAGATAGCAACATTATTAAAAGAGACAAACTCTGCATATAATTTAGTTCTAAAAGATTTGTATATAACTAAATGGTAGTGAAATTAGGGCTACTATCTGAAAAGATAAATTGCTGCATCAATAACTATTTATTATATTACAGGGAAGATACACACGAGACCAAATGCAAAATTTACAGTGCTTATAGGTTCAAACCAGGAAGAGAAAGGGTAAAAATCAGAGAAATATTATTAAAAAACGTCTCTTTCTATTTTTCTCTCATTTCACGGCTCCAACGAATTTTTGCTTCTATACGCACAACTCCCCATATGACATGACATTATACTAAATCTGTTAGTATTAATACAATGACTCATCCCTCAACTAGTGAAGCTTGAAAAAACTTCAACTGCAGTTATCCAGATTTTGCAGCAGAACCACGCAACGTTAGACTTGACTTATGTGCAGATGAATTCACACCTTACAGTCATGTTGTAACACCCTATTCATGTTGGCTAGTTATTATCACGACATATAATTTTTCCACTAATATTTGTATGACTGTGTCATTCTTATTTATAACATTGATCATATCTGGTCCACACAGCTTATGGAAAAAATTGACATGTACTTACAGTCTATTATAGATGAGCAATAGTTAATGTGGAAACTAGTGTGTTGACTTATGATATTGTAACAAAATAAAACTTGCACCTTAGAGCTGCTCTTATGTAGACGATCAATGATTTCTCGACTTATGGGATACTATCTGGTTAAAGCACAGCCGGGAAATGGGATGTCCCTTCTTTATGGACATATCAAATTTTATGAATCTTATATTTATATGATCATATATACAAGTCAAATAGCTTGATAGAGAGTTATCTACCGTAGAGTTGCATGTCCTTACACATCAGCGCGCATGCACACAACAATGGGTATCTGATCACTCTTGGCGTGTCAATGTAAGATTTAAGAGTTTAATTTTCTAATTTTGGAGGGGGGGCTATTAATATGTCAATTAAAATTTTAATATTGTTATGCAGAAGGAGTGCGAGTAGCTTTAGGAGAAACAGAGGGAGATGGCTAGCCAAATCTCACCATCTGCCAGCAACAGTGTTAGTCAGTCTACACTTGCTCAGTTCGATTTTGAGTTGTGGACATAGGCCGCGGGAAAGAAGAAGGGGAGAGTGTGCGGCTTTAGAGCAAAGGGGGTGACGTTTGAGACCGAGCATTCTCATGCAGGTGAATAGCCCTAGCTCATTACAAACTCAGCATGAGAAGATTGTCAGACTAGTCATGATGATGAATGAAGAGCTCTGAAAGGTGCATGAAGGCCAACAGATAGTTGTTGATAGTCTGGCACGCCTGAACGAAAGTTTTGATCGCCGAAGCAAGCGACATATGAGTCTTGTCAGGAAGAAGCATGATGATGATGAGAAATATTAGGATTTTTTTTTTTTTGATGATATTCCCCCAACAAAGGAGACGATTACATATTTTTATCATTTCTGTGTAATCAAACTTTCAGTTTCTGTAGTTGTGAACATTGAATACTTTGATCGGTTTACCTTTAATTTAATTTAGTATCATTATTTGGATATATTAGAGCTTCCTTTTATCAGTTATGAGATATATAAATGTTTTGTAATGTTGATTGTGTTTGTTCAGTGAAAGTATGTCAAAATCTAATCNTTTAATTTAGTATCATTATTTGGATATATTAGAGCTTCCTTTTATCAGTTATGAGATATATAAATGTTTTGTGATGTTGATTGTGTTTGTTCAGTGAAAATATGTTGAAATCTAATCGTTTAGCTGTATTTTCTTTGTTACAAGTTTGCGTCGGATTGGTGTCGATAAATTTCGACACTAGGTATTACAATAATCCCTTCGATAAAAGACGATGCAAATTCGGCGCATTTGCTTCGGACAAGGTCGGCATTAATATGTGTTGGTCATAATCAAGGTTAATTTGCGTTGGATATAGCCGACGCTAATTTGCATCAGCCATATTTGATACAAGTGCGTCGTTACTCTTAAGGTGTTTGTTTTCCCTATGCAAATTTATATTGTCAGAAGTTTTCAACGTAAATGTGGACACAAATAAAATTCTGATGTAAAATGGTTTAGCAATGCCCATTTTAACGACAGAACTTTTTCAACGCTAATCCGCGCTAATTGGGATTAGCTTAGAAAAAATGCCCAATTAGCGTTGGAAATTTCCGATGCTAATTAGGCATTAGCAGATGGTTGTGAATGATCTAGCACGCCTGACGAAGAGTTTTGCAAATCGTCGGAGCAAGCAGCATATGAATGTTGTGGATGAGAAGGATGATTAAGAGTTTCATTAGGCGTTTGATGATTTTCCCTAGCCATAAGTGTTCATAATTTTTTTTCTAATTATGTGAACATTTAGGGTCTGTTTGGGGTAGCTGCAGCTTATACAGCTTCTGTTGATAAGCAGCTTATACAGCTTCTGCTGATAAGCTGCTTATCCTAATAATCTGCTGATGAACAGCTGATCCGGATAAGCTGGCTGGTTGTTTGGTTTGTGCGTTTGAAAAACAACTGATTTGAAGTTGTTTGTGGATAAATGACCATTCTGCCCTTGAACTGAATAAGCTGTTTAGTTTTTGCAGTTTGAAAACAGTTGATTTGTAGCTGTTTGTGAAAAAATGATCATTTCAGCCACGCACAGTGAAGTTGTTTGCAACAATAATATAATGAGAACACATTCAATATACTAAAATCTAAAAAACACTACATAATAATTCAAAGGACAAAAAAAAAAGATACACTCCTTGCTCAAGGAAAACTATCTACAAACCTCAAATCTAAGCTTGCATATGTAAACATGTATGAAAATGTGCATAAGAATTGGATGTATGGAATTGTGTAGCACACAATTCCCTAGCATTTAAAAGCTTGCATATGTAAACATATGTATGAAAATGTGCATAAGAATTGGATGTATGAAATTGTGTGCTAAGTGCGCATAAAACTGAAATTTACGTGACATATATGTAAAAAAAATATATGTTACATGAGAAGAGCTAAAAGAATGATCCATCATCAAAGCAGAGAACGGAGAGCACCTGGATTTGGTGGAGGAGAGCGACGGAGGATGTGTAGGAGGGGCTCGCGGGCTTCGACTGGATTTTGGCGACAGAGCGAGACGAAGGGCCGGAGATTCAGCGACAGAGAGGGACGAAGGGCTGGAGAGCGAAAGGAGAGCGCCTGAAATTGGTGGAGGAGAGCGACGGAGGATGTGTAGGAGGGGGCTGCGGGCTTTGACTGGATTTCGGCGACAGAGAGCGACGAAGGGCCTGAAATTCGGCAATGGAGAGCGACAAAGGGCTGGAGAGCGACGAAGGGCCACGGGCTTCGACTGGCTTTCGGCGACGGAGAGCGACGAAGGGTCGGAGAGCGACGAAGGGCCACGGGCTTCGACTGGCTTTCAGCGATGGAGAGCGACGAAGGGCCATGGGCTTCGGAAAGAGGGAGAGGTAGGTTTCGTGAGCGAGAGGGGTAGAGGCGTAAAAGAGGTGAAATAAGCTCCAGGCGAAAGCGAATCGCGGGTATAACCCTGCGATTCGCGTGCAATAGAAAATATAAAATGCAGTTTTGATATAATCTATGAAACGTGCGAAATAAACGGGTAGGCGGCGTTTTTGAAAACGCCGCCGCACTTATAAGTTGCCCCAAACAGGCCCTTAGTTTGTGTGGGTGTGGACTTCATACATTTAGATCCATATTTATTAAATTATATTTGTTATCATTGTTTGCACTTGTTAGTGATGTAATGTTTGAGTTGTGATGATGGATAAGTCATTATCCTATTCGAATTTATTGTGTATGGGTTTGTGAAAATTTAATCGTTCTTTTATATTTATTTATCACAAGTTTATGTCAAAATAACATCGGAATGTCGGACACTATTCGTAGGATCACAAACAATGATGTTCAATATTCTTCGACGGTATTCCGATGCAAATGTGTCTCGTACATAAGTCGATGCAGATTTTTGTCAAACATAGGTGGAAGCAAGAAACCATGTTGATCCTGTGTCGGCCATTAATCTACCAAACTGGTTAACGATGATATTTACAGAAGCAAAGTCTGACTTAAAATATGTGTCAGATATTTTTAGTACTAATACTTTTATCGACCCCCATTTTAAAGGTAAATTATTTATAAGGTAAATTCGATGCTAATATATCATGTAGTGTATTAATTTCTATTCATTTAGTTACTTCAAGCCAAATAAAAAAAATGATGATGTTGAAGGTTTAGGAGATCCGATCCACACAAGGTTTTTTTTATTCAATAATCAGAAAACATCACGTATAGGCGTGCACTTCAGAATATTAGATTAATAAAGAGTTCAAGACAGCAACATTATATGTTCTCAAGAACGATGAAGTTCAAGCCTTTCTTAAGTAAGTTATTTTAAAATTTTAAATTCTTTTATACGGCCCATATATCATATTTATCTGATCGATTATGAAAATTTTAATATTTACTTCAAGTTATTTATGAGCACTTTGCACTTACAAAAATGCTAATACTTTTAATAAAAAGATTGAAAATGAATTCTCAAGCTATACCGACTTTGATAAATTTTTTTGCTCAATTCATTGGCTGCAATTTTTTACAGCTCTATGTAATAGGTTCATGATTGGAATAATAAAGTGAAGAATCGGGACATGCATAACCATATTTGGGAACCAATCCAAATTGTGAATATAAGATCAATTTTTATGTGAATTATATCAAGTAAAATTGAACAAAAGACGTGTAAAATTTAATCTCTTCATTTCAATTCATAAAGCCACTCAAATGTATAACCTTAAATATCTTAGAAGAATAAAATACAATGGGGTGTCGTACTTAAGATTAAACCTAAGCGATAGTTAAAATTCAAAATAATATTGACGTTGCTCATCATAAAAAGAAAATATGATTATATTTCAAATTTCTAATTTATGATGTTTAGTTAGTGATAAATTTACCAGATATTAATGATGATTACAAAGTTATTCAGTATAACTATGAATACGATGATAACGATGATGAGAATTTTAAATTCAACTTATAGCAATTCAACTGATGAAATTAAATGACTTGTGCATTGTAGTTACACATTTTTTCTTTAAGTTTTTACTAAATACCATCATAGTTAAAATATTTTGTTATTGTTCTAATCATTTAATTTATTTTTATTATAGATGGCATCAGGTGGTGGGGGTGGCGTTGCTTGTATGCAGATCATTTTTATTTTTAAGAGGAAAAAGAGACCTTTAAATCATGTCCCAACTGTCAGACTAGCCCCACAATTACTCTCACTATCACGACCTCCTCATTGATCTAATCATCTCCTACCACTCCATCAGCCTATATATTATTTGTTAGGTCCTATCGATACCACTCTATTTTATTCATTTACACCTCACACATATATTATGTGGACCACAGCCATCACCCTTCACCATTACCCCCATCAATATATCAAGCTAGTTCATCCAATTCTACTGAGCAGCTAACGTGCGCTGAGACACCCACTTTACTCACTTATATTGCATCTGATGGGGATACTTGAGTTTGTAAATATTATTTTTCATTTTCTGATTTATGCAGTGCTAACTTTTTTTTCTTATGGCATGTTCAATTCATCTTGATAAATAACACAAACTAAGAGACATAACAAGGAGAAATTGATACTCTATAATTACCGTAGAAGAAGATACCAATAGAAGTGCACAACATATGGTTTAGAGAATTTGTGATACTAATGAAAATCTCTATATATATAATTAAACAATAGTTGGTGCTCAAAGTCTAGTGATTTTTATTTATATCTTTTATGTTACAGAAAAAATTATCGTAGGAGAAGATACCAATAAGAATGTCTTTTCGCTCCTACTTTCTTTTTCTCACGATCTAAATACCTCAAATTTTTTTGACAATTCCAAATTATCCAACAGAGAATAGCACTAAATTTTGTTTGTACCCAATAGTACGGCTTCGTTGATTTTCAGCCTTAAATTCATGACAGCAAAAACCAAACTTCAAGTAACAATACAGTTAGATAGAAATCCCAGAATCCAAACTTATTCTAAGTTTAGTTTAAAAATCTCCCCTTGATGATCTAAACCATGTAAGGCATATGTTAGTACTAGTACACGTTACTTTCATCGTACGTACTAAATAACACAAGGTCCCATTAGATTAAGCTTTATATCTCCTCCCAAATGTGAGTTTAAAATACCAGATATAATCAAGTAGAAAATGCTCTCAAAACAAGACGAAGTATAAACTATAAAGCGTTGAAAAATAGAAATTTGAAATGCATCCACCTCAACTGAATGCATAAATATATCAAAGTGTATGAGTTTGCATTCTTGATTGTTAATGATCATAACCAACTTCAAAAGAAAAACAAACCATTCGCGCAGCAATAAAGCTTGCTTCTTATACAAGTTTGCATGCTTGGTGACGCACAAATTAGGTGGGATTACAGCTACAGCAACAGCAACACCCAATCAAAACATTGTCATAAATATGTTGACGACATGCATTATCACATGCGAGGAGGAATAAACAATATTGCAAGGGTCCGTCGTAACAATAACTCTCAAATATCGCAGCAAAATTAAATCAGAGTTTAAGAAAGAAAGCAAATATGCAGCACATATGCTAAAAGATATATAGAAAATCAGACTATAGTCAACAATTACAGAGTAAAACAAATTACGAAAATAAATTGCATAACAAGTCATTATTATTATTATTATTTGGGTTTGCAAGATTCAAATTTAAAAACCATTGAAACAAATGATTAGATTTAAGATATTATATCTCTGCTTATATCCCTTTATTTTAGGAGAACATATCACAAAAAGTTGGAGATGACAGTCCGAAATCAATCACTCGCCCAATACCCAACCATACTAACAAAAATAAAGTTCCAAAACTCAAAAATAACGCACTAACAAAGATCCTGCCCGATTATTTCGCAAATAATCACATGAAATAACGATTATCCGTCCTCAGTTCGATCATAACTACACAAAACGATGATGCAAATACCCAAATATAACTGGAAATTTCAAAGAAAAAGACAAGATAAACATTCGCAAACGGGAAACACGTTCCTGCGAAATATCTTCATGCCGTACTGTGCGTTGTGTCCGGTTTGGACGCCAAATTAAATTTAAAACTGATTAGATGAATATGAAAAAAAGAAAGTGGGGAAAAAAAAATATTCTCGACACAGAAAAAGCAGAGATCGTGAGTAAAGAAGACTTACCTTTTGCCAAGCGCATATCTCCACCTTAACCCCATCTTTAATCCCCTTATTCTTCTTCCTCTTCCTCCTGCTTTTCTTCTTTATGATATTTTCTTTCATCGCATTTTTCTTCCCCATCACCAAATCAATCTCCTCCTCCTCCCCCTCCTCCTCCCAACGCTCACCTTCAGCGCTATTACCCTCCTCCGCATCAACCTTACCTGCAACCAACGGCGATGCAGCAAACAGCTCTACAATGGACCTCTTCTTCGGAGCCCTTTGTTTTCCCTTATGNCCCTTATTCTTCTTCCTCTTCCTCCTGCTTTTCTTCTTTATGATATTTTCTTTCATCGCATTTTTCTTCCCCGTCACCAAATCAATCTCCTCCTCCCCCCCCTCCTCCTCCCAACGCTCACCTTCAGCGCTATTACCCTCCTCCGTATCAACCTTACCTGCAACCAACGGTGATGCAGCAAACAGCTCTACAATGGACCTCTTCTTCGGAGCCCTTTGTTTTCCCTTATTNCTCCTCCGCATCAACCTTACCTGCAACCAACGGCGATGCAGCAAACAGCTCTACAATGGACCTCTTCTTCGGGGCCCTTTGTTTTCCCTTATTTCCTATCCGCCTCCCCTCCTCGCCGGTTCTCAGACCGTCAGATGGCTCCAAAGCCGTCCATCGCAGCGTCGGTAAAGCATCTCTGTTCGGATCGTCTTCCTCCTCAACGATCGCAGCCGATCTAGAAGATTCGAGCTCATCCCCCCACCACTTGAACCTCCGCACCGAAATCGGCGGCAGCAAAGCTCTATCCTCGCTTCCTTCGTCGAACGGCCAGCATCGGCTTAAATCGATGCTTCTCATCCTCTCCGTATACTCTCTATGAAGTTCAACGGTATGGATCAGATCTGAAGTAGGAAAGTAGAGAGAGAANATCCTCTCCGTATACTCTCTATGAAGTTCAACGGTATGGATCAGATCTGAAGTAGGAAAGTAGAGAGAGAGAGAGAGAGAGAGAGAGATGAATACCTAATACAGAAGCTCTCCGTCACGACCGCCATGGCTTCGATCTGAAGCAGAATCGGGAGCTGAAATGGTAAGAGAGAAAGGCGAAGTATGAGATGAAAATCTCGTTATTCTGAGCTCGACATCGGAGGAGGAGAGTGAGAGTGCTCAGATGAAGAGCGAGCATAAAAACAATCTAGAGAGNCAGAATCGGGAGCTGAAATGGTAAGAGAGAAAGGCGAAGTATGAGATGAAAATCTCGTTATTCTGAGCTCGAGAGAGGAGGAGGAGAGTGAGAGTGCTCAGATGAAGAGCGAGCATAAAAACAATCTAGAGAGACAGAGGGGACACGCTGGCCGAGCTTTCTATTTCCCGCTCTTTGCCTTTTCTATCGACTCGGCCTCCTCATTTATGGTCGAAAGCGACGTATGACAAGAATTTAAATAAATCAATATATTAAGTCATACACGTGGCTAATCAACATCCGTCCGATTTGAGATTTACTTGGACCGGTTTGCTTAATGAACAGTTTAATACTTATTTTTATGGATTTATAGACATTTTAATACTAATATAAAAATTGGATCTATAATTAATCAAAGAAAATAATAGGTTTATGGAAATCAAAATCCCTCAAAATATTGTTTATTTTTCTTTAATTTCGACAAAATAAAAATAAAAATAATCGAGTCAAAATATAGGAAAAATAAAAGCAAGATTCTTCTCACAAAATAGAAAAATAAATAATACGTGCTAATTCGACCCAGGGTAAAGGGAGTTTGAGCTGAAGCTACCAACCAATAAGCCACCAGTTGCACATAGAGCTGACAAAAAAGCTCGTTGTTCGTGAACAGTTTATGTTCGGTTTGTCAATGAGTTCATGTTCGATTCGTTCGATAAGTAAACGAGACAAACGTGAATAATTTTTTTTTTCGTTTGGTTAGTTAAACAAACCAAATACGAACAGTGATGCGTACGTTCGANTCAATATGTGAAAAGTTTATTCGTAGATTTATTAAATTTAGTAGAAGACGATATCATAAGTCAGTTGGAGATAAATAATATTTTTTCTTAGTGGTTTACGCATATAAGTTTGAATTTGAGAAAATTGTTACTCATTTCAGACATATTTTTAGGTATCTTCATTGACACATGAGTTTTTATGAATTAATAAATTCATGATTGTAACAATGGAGTAATGGATCATGGCTTGATAAATCTTGCTTGGGGACCCATTCGCATCATAAAAAATTTGAAAAATTTACAATGTAAATAGATATATATTTCATACAAAATCCTGAACAAAAGAAAAAAAAATTGTAATTCGTTTGAGTCAAAGGAAATAACAAATCAGACGACGAGATAGATTATTATAGAATTCTCAAAGAAGTTGTTGAACTATGTTATATTGGTTCCATTGGAGGAGGTGTATTTATGTTCAACTGTGGTTGGTTCGATCCTGTTTCTAATCGTGGAACAAGGGTAAATCAACCGTATAATATTGTTAAAGTAAAAGTGAACAAAAGATATGCTAAATTTGAACATTTCATTTTAGCAAAACAAGCAAATCAAGTATATTATCTTTCATATTCTCATAGAACAAGAGATTGTAGTCCTCAAAACGGGTAAACCTAAAGTGATTATTGATGTTTAGAATGTAATTGAAGTAACTCGTCAAGAAATAGAAATGACAAATTAATGCATTTCACTCGATCCAATCCATGAAGAGCTCAATTTAGAGGATGGAAGTGGCAAATGCGAAGAAAAATTAGTATCAATGAGTATGACTTTAATGATGCATTGAACGATGAACTTTTGCCTTCATCACCCTCTAATAACTCTCCACGGGAGGATGTTAATTGAGATCTGTAAGGAAAACCAACTGCGTGTACTTTGTTTCTTCAGATTCAACAGTATGTAGATTGTACTTTACATATTTCATTATGATTTACTGCGTAATTTTATATATTTCAGTTTTAGTACTCTGTAGATTGCATGCACTTTACATTTTTCTTTCTGTTTATTACGTCCTTTTGTATTTTCGACTTCAACAGTCTGTAGATTGCATACATTTTATAGTTTCCCTTTCTTTTTACTGCATAATTTTGTATTTTTAGCTTCAGTATTTCGTATATTGTAATTTACTATTTTGATTTCTATTTAATCGTGCTAATTAATATTTCTTTCCTTCTTACAAGTGACTTCTGGAGAGGGGTGGTATACCTTCTGTTGGGGGACGAGGCGTCTTAGATCATTATAGAAGAAAGAAGATCATCAGACGACGAGGTTGTGCAAGCGGTGTCGAGGATGTGGACACTTTCACCATACTAGCACTATTGACACTTGCATCACAAGCCTCGTTAGACAGCAACTGCGGCCATCATACCCGCATCGGCAGCAACTGTGACCATCATACCCGAACTGGCACCACTGTGACTACCACACCCGCACTGCCAACGGTTGTGACTACCACACCCGGATCACCTGCAATTGCAACTACCTCACCCGCATCGCCGCCATGTACCACTACCACACCCTCACCGCCACCGGCTACTCCCGTGGCGTAGTCCAGCTCGAGCACCACATGCAACAGTTTTCAATTGTGGGCTCTGGGAAATGCGTAAAATTTTTTTAGATACTAACATTAACCCTTTATTTTCTTATTTAATAGATTACTAATGATATGTTGTTTCTAATTTTTCTCCCTCTGCACAGGCCATCAATTCTATTTGAGACATTATTAAGAGCAAGTTCGACCATCCCTACTTATCATGGAAGGAGTTCTCGATCCCAGTTCGAGATATGTGCTTTCAAGAGTTCAAGGTATATACCAAACCCAGTTATCTTCAGTTATATATTTTTGTTTATCAATCTAAATTTTTTTTTGTTTTATTTTGCAGAAATAGTGGTCCTGGCCACCTGAGGAGAACGTCCACATCTGGTGTAACTTCGAGCGCAAAGAAAGCGACCATTTTTGTGATATATTTGGGGACATAAAAAAGACACGTCAACACCCCTTGTGGCTCGACCATGATGTTTTTACCTCGCTTCTTAGGTCTTGGGATTCTCTTGAATACTAGAAGAAGAGGGAGCAAGCGAAACAGAATTGCCGCTCTGATTGCGAAAGCATTGGGCCTCCAAGCATACTGGTGGGGTGATGTCACATACAGAGCATAAGAGGTTACTGATAAGATTTAACTATGTATTAAATTTTATTGTACATTAATTTTATACTAACCGTTACGTTACTCTAAAAGTCTATAGCATTGGAACAAGACTCATCGCTGTCAACTTACACGCATGCACTCATAAGCGATAGTCGAACTAGAGCTGGGTAGTCAGCAGGTCTCAGATGACACATGTAATTTAAGAGAGTAATTAATTTACAATTCAAATAACCATTGACATTTTCCGAGCCTTTAACTTCCATTTATTTTGTTTTTTTTTTTCTTTTTTTTTTTTTGTAGGAGACTTTCAGAGGATGAAGGAGACCTGTGGAGGGAGACAGTTGGAGGGAAGAAAAAGGGTCAAGTCTACAACTTAAGGTCTCAGGCGTCAGCCTATGATGCTCGTCCCTCCAGCTACTCTAGTACATCGACCTCTACTACCTAGGAGGAGGAGCTTCGTAGGTAGGTTGTACTGCTAATATTGAAGCCAGAGTTGCTGCCTAGATCCCCACCCAGCTAGCCTAAATAAGATTAGTAATGGAATTGAAGATGAAGGCAGATTTTGACGCGATACTGCATCATGCATGACAGAGAGGAAAGAGGCTTTGACGAGTATAATGATGAGAGGACAAATGAATAGGAGCTTTTTTTTTTCTTTTTCATTATTTAGAACAAATTATTGAAACAAACATTATTTTTTATGTACAAATGTTTATTTTGGTTGGTTTAATGCAATGATTATCTTTTATTTATGTTTATAATTTCTGTGTTAATTAATATTGTTGTATTATATTAATAAATGTTTGGATTAATACACTGTGATGTGTGGAAATTGTAGTGTTAGGATTGCGGGTGTGAAAATGATAGTGCTGAAGAATCATATTAATTTTTTCTGATGCTACAGATTTTCGATAGCTTACTGACAGTATGTCAACGCACTGTCATAATTTCCGACAGGCATTAATTGTCAGTTATCGTAGTGATGGTGAATTAACGACACATATTAATGACATCATAATTTAAGACGTTCATTTCCAACAATTTAGAAACCAACATCACAATACAATTTTGTGATGTCTGCTTCATTTTTTCGATGAAACAAACTATCGATTAATATGGACAGATCAGCGGCTCTGTTACACTTTTCCGACAATTCTGGAACACTTTTCCAACGGTAATGCTACATGTCGGGATCGTCAAATATAATTGATGGCGTACCAACGATATCTAATTAAAATCTAGTGGGACGGTTTAGTGTCGCTAGCAAACTGTCGGCACTCATAAGTTGTAAGTAATTTCGTCGGTAAAATAATTGCCGACAAGAGTTTTAGCTACAACACAATAGACGCCGCGAACCCATCTCTGGGGTTTCCAGCATTTCCAGCTCATTTCCATCATTTCCACCTCTCTAAATTCGTCCAAGGTGAGAAGTTGTCATCCATACCTCCAGGCTTTAATTTTACATAAGTTTTAGTGTTTTTTCTTTTAATGCATAGGTGTTAGATTTGAAAAGACATAGGCATCACTAAAATTTCTTTTTATATTTCTTTATTATATTCGCAATGCATAGGGATTAGATAGTTTTACATAAGATTTGAATGTTATGTGCTTAAATATAAATGTTTAGGTTTGAGATATGTAAATACATAAGAATTTTGTACAATACATGTAAATATGAAAATTTAGGTGTGACATATGTAAATACATAAGATTAGTGCTATGTATGTAAATATGTAGATAAGAAAATTTAGGTGTTAGATTTGTAAATACATAAGAAATTTGTGTTACATATGTAAATATGAAAACTTAGGTCTGAGATATATAAATGCATAAAAAATTTGTGCTATGTATGTAAATATATAAATTTAGGTGTGAGATATGTAAATACATAAGAAATTTGTGCAATGCAAATTTAGGGTGAAGTTAGGCTAGTATTGATTTTTGTATGGTTAAGGGTAAAATAATGGTGTGCTAATTTAATAGGTTAGTGAGTTGATGGGTTAGTTTGTGTATTAAGGGAATAATTAATTGATGCTATAGATTTGTGAGCTTTGGGTTTCGAGTATGATATGTAGGTGACCTAAGGTTTCAAATAGGATGTGTAGATTATAGTTTAAAGTTTTCTATAGGTGTGAAATCAGGCTACGATTTGAATAAAAAATATGCACTCAATAGGACAATGACATCTTAATCTATAGAGCTAAATCTATGGAACAGATGGATATTCAAAGCGTTAGATCGTGGATATATAACAAATTATATTCAGGAAGAAAATGATTAACTGACGAGTTTTTGGCTGATATTGAATACTTTGTGCATGTGACATCATAGATGCCCGTTTACTTTTCAGAAGGTAGGTTTCGATGTCCCTGTGCAAAGCACAAAAATCAAGCATACCTGACACCTAAATAAGTGAAGTTGGAACAATGTCGTAGGGGATTTAAACCCGATTATTGGTATTGAATTTCATATTGTGAATTTAAACCACATGTTCAGTACGATCATGTCGGAATCTCATCATGTTATGCCCCTCCAACTATTCACAATTCTGATATATATGAGAAAATGATTGATGATATGAGCATGACTCATTTTGTTGGAAGTGTGTTTGACGATGATCAGGAACTGAACAGTGGAGCGCAACAATTTTATGAATTATTAGATGTTGCACAACAACCACTGTGAGAAGGATGCACTTCGCACACAGAGTTAATGGTCACACTGAGAAAGCTGAGTATCAAATCTGATTTCAACATGCAAAGGAACTGCTTTAATCAGATAACAACATTATTAAAGGAGACAAACCCTGCATTTAATTTAGTTCTAAAAGATTTATATATAACTAAATAGTAGCGAAATTGGGGCTACTATCTGAAAAGATAAATTGCTGCATCAATGGTTATATATTATATTACAGGGAAGATACACACGAGACAAAATGCAAAATTTACAGTTTATAGGTTCAAACCAGGAAGAGAAAGGGTAAAAATCAAAGAAATATTATTAAAAAAACGTCTCTTTTTATTTTTCTCTCATTTCACGGCTCCAACGAATGTTTGTTTCAATACGCACAGCTCCACATATCACATGACATTATACTGAATTTGTTAGTATTAATACAATGACTTATCCCTCAACTAGTGAAGCTTGAAAAAACTTCAACTGCAGTTATCCAGATTTTGGAGCAGAACCACGCAACGTTAGACTTGACTTATGTGCGGATGAATTCACACCTTACAGTCATGTTGTAACACCCTATTCATGTTAGCTAGTTATTATCACGACATATAATTTTCCCACTGATATTTGTATGAATGTATAGTTCTTATTTATAACATTGATCATATCTGGTCCACATAGCTTATGGAAAAAAAATTGACATGTAATTACAATCTATTATAGATGAGCTACAGTTAATGTGAAAACTGGTGTGTTGACTTATGATATTGTAACAAAATGAAACTTTCACCTTAGAGCTGCTCTTATGTGGACGATCAATGATTTTCCGACTTATGGGATGCTACTGGTTAAAGCACAACCGAGAAATGGACATGTCCCTTCTTCATGGACATATCAAATTTTATGACTCCTATATTTATATGATCATATATACAAGTCAAATAGCTTGACAAAGAGTTATCCACCGCAGAGTTGCATGTCCTTACACATCAATGCGCATGCACACAGCAATGGGTATCCGATCACTCTTGGTGTGTCAATGTAAGTTTTAAGAGTTTAATTTTCTAATTTTTGGGGGGAGGGGGGCTATTAATATGTCAATTAATATTTGGAATTTTTTATGCAGAAGGAGTGCGAGTAGCTCTAGGAGAAACAGAGGGAGATTACTAGCCAAACCTCACCATCTTCCAGCAACAATATTAGCCAGTATACACTTGTTTAGTTCGATTTTGAGTTGTGGACATAGGCCGCGGGAAAAAAGAAGGAGAGAGTGTGTGGCTTTAGAGCAAAGGGGATGACTTTTGAGGCCGAGCATTCTCGTGCAGCTGTGAATAGCCCTAGCTCGTTACAAACTCAGCAGGAGAAGATTGTCAGACGAGTCATGATGATGAATGAAGAGCTCTAAAAGGTGCATGAAGGCCAACAGATTGTTGTTGATAGTCTGACACGCCTGACAGAAAGTTTTGATCGCCGAAGCAAGCGACATATGAGTCTTGTCAGGGAGAAGCATGATGATGATGAGAAATATTAGGATTTTTTTTTCTTGTTTTTGATTATATTCCCCCAACAAAGGAGCCGATTACATATTTTTATCATTTCTGTGTAATCAAACTTTCAGTTTCTGTAGTTGTGAACATTGAATACTTTGATCGGTTTACCTTTAATTTAATTTAGTATCATTATTTGGATATATTAGAGCTTCCTTTTATCAGTTATGAGATATATAAATGTTTTGTAATGTTGATTGTGTTTGTTCAGTGAAAGTATGTCAAAATCTAATCGTTTAGCTGTATTTTCTTTGTTACAAGTTTGCGTCGGATTAGCGACGATAAATTTTGACACTAAGTATTACAATAATCCTTTCGATGAAAGATGATGCAAATTCGGCGCATTTGCTTCGGACAAGGTCGGCACTAATATGTGTTGGTCATAATCAATGTTAATTTGCGTTGGATATAGCCGGCGCTAATTTGCATCAGCCATGTTCGACACAAGTGTGTCGTTACTCTTAAGGTGCCCGTTTTTCCTAAGCAAATTTATATTGTCAGAAGTTTTCAACGTAAATGTGGATGCAAATAAAATTCTGATGCAAAATGATTTAGTAACGCCATTTTAACGGCATAACTTTTTCAACGCTAATCCGCGCTAATTGGGATTAGCGTCGAAAAATGCCCAATTAGTGTTGGAAATTTCCGATGCTAATTAGACATTAGCAGATGGTTGTGAATGATCTAGCACGCCTGACGAAGAGTTTTGCAAATCGTCGGAGCAAGCAACATATGAATGTTATGGATGAGAAGGATGATTAAGAGTTTCATTAGGTATTTGATGATTTCCCTAGCCATAAGTGTTCATAATTTTTTTTTTCTAATTATGTGAACATTTAGTTTGTGTGGGTGTGGACTTGATACCTTTAGATCCATATTTATTAAATTGTATTTGTTATCATTGTTTGCACTTGTTAGTGATGTAATGTTTGAGTTGTGATGATGGATAAGGCATTATCCTATTCGAATTAATTGTGTATGGGTTTGTGAAAACTTAATCGTTCTTTTATATTTATTTATCACAAGTTTATGTAAAAATAACATCGGAATGTTGGACTCTATTCGTAGGATCACAAATGATGATGTTCAATATTCATCGACGGTATTCCGATGCAAATGTGCCTCGGACATAAGTCGATGCAAATTTTTTTCAAACATAGGTGGAAGCAAAAAATCATGTTGATCCTGTGTCGGCCATTAATCTACCAAACTGGTTAACGATGATATTTACAGAAGCTAAGTCTGACTTAAAATATTTGTGTCAGATATTTTCAATGCTAATATTTTTATCGACCCCCATTTTAAAGGTAAATTATTTATGAGGTAAATTCGATGCTAATATATCCTGTAGTATATTAATTTCTATTCATTTAGTTACTTTAAGCCAAATAAAAAAAATGATGATGTTGAAGGTTTAGGAGATCCAATCCACACAAGGTTTTTTCTATTCAATAATCAGAAAACATCACGTATGTATTTCAGAATATTAGATTAATAAAGAGTTCAAGACAGCAACATTATATGTTCTCAAGAACAATGAAGTTCAAGCCTTTCTTAAGTAAGTTATTTTAAAATTTTAAATTCTTTTATACGGCCCATATATCATATTTATCTGATCTATTATGAAAATTTTAATATTTACTTCAAGTTATTTATGAGCACTTTGTACTTAAACAATGCTAATACTTTTAATAAAAAGATTGAAAATGAATTCTCAAGCTATACCGACTTCGATCATTTTTTTGCTCAATTCATTGGCTACAATTTTTTACAGCTCTATGTAATAGGTTCATGATTGGAATAATAAAGTGGAATCGGGACATGCATAACCATATTTGGGAACCAATCCAAATTGTGAATATAAGATCAATTTTTATGTGAATGATATCAAGTAAAATTGAACAAAAGACGTGTAAAATTTAATATCTTCATTTCAATTCATACAGCCACTCAAATGTATAGCCTTAAATATCTTAGAAGAATAAAATAAAATAGAATGGGGTGTTGTACTTAAGATTAAACCTAAGCAATAGTTAAAGTTCAAAATAATATTGACGTTGCTCATCATAAAAAAAAGATATGATTATATTTCAAATTTCTAATTTATGATGTTTAGTTAGTGATAAATTTACCAGATATTAATGATGATTACAAAGTTATTCAGTATAACTATGAATGCGATGATAACGATGATAAGAATTTTAAATTCAACTTATAGTAATTCAACCGATGAAATTAAATGACATGTGCATTGTAGTTCTTTAGGTTTTTACTAAATACCATCATAGTTAAAATATTTTGTTATTGTTCTAATATTTAATTTATTTTTATTATAGATGGCATCAGGTGGTGGGGATGGCGTTGCTCGAATGCAGATCATTTTTATTTTTAAGAGGAAAAAGAGACCTTTAAATCATGTCCCAACTGTCAGACTAGCCCCACTATTACTCTCACTATCACGACCTCCTCATTGATCTAATCATCTCCTACCACTCCATCAGCCTATATATTATTTGTTAGGTCCTATCGATACCACTCTATTTTATTCATTTACACCTCACACATATATTATGTGGACCACAGCCATCACCCTTCACCATTACCCCCATCAATATATCAAGCTAGTTCATCCAATTCTACTGAGCAGCTAACGTGCGCTGAGACACCCACTTTACTCACTTATATTGCATCTGATGGGGATACTTGAGTTTGTAAATATTATTTTTCATTTTCTGATTTATGCAGTGTTAACTTTTTTTTTTATGACATGTTCAATTCATCTTGATAAATAACACAAATTAAGAGACATAACAAGGAGAAATTGATAANATCTGATGGGGATACTTGAGTTTGTAAATATTATTTTTCATTTTCTGATTTATGCAGTGCTAACTTTTTTTTTTTTATGGCATGTTCAATTCATCTTGATAAATAACACAAATTAAGAGACATAACAAGAAGAAATTGATACTCTATAATTACCGTAGAAGAAGATACCAATAGAAGTGCACAACATATGGTTTAGAGAATTTGTGATACTAATGAGAATCTCTATATATATAATTAAACAATAGTTGATGCTCAAAGTCTAGTAATTTTTTNAATGAAAATCTCTATATATATAATTAAACAATAGTTGGTGCTCAAAGTCTAGTGATTTTTATTTATATCTTTCATGTTACAGAAAAAATTATCGTAGGAGAAGATACCAATAAGAATGTCTTTTCGCTCCTACTTTCTTTTTTCTCACGATCTAAATACCTCAAAATTTTTTGACACTTCCAAATTATCCAACAGAGAATAGCACTAATTTTTGTTTGTACCCAATAGTACGGCTTCATTGATTTTCAGCCTTAAATTCATGACAACAAAAACCAAACTTCAAGTAACAATACTGTTAGATAGAAATCCCAGAATCCAAACTTATTCTAAGTTTAGTTTAAAAATCTCCCCTTGATGATCTAAACCATGTAAGGCATATGTTAGTACTAGTACACGTTACTTTCATTGTACGTACTAAATAACACAAGGCCCCATTAGATTAAGCTTTATATCTCCTCCCAAAAGTGAGTTTAAAATACCAGATATAATCAAGTAGAAAATGCTCTCAAAACAAGACGAAGTATAAACTATAAAGCGTTGAAAAATAGAAATTTGAAATGCATCCACCTCAACTGAATGCATAACTATATCAAAGTGTATGAGTTTGCATTCTTGATTGTTAATGATCATAACCAACTTCAAAAGAAAAACAAAGCATTCGCGCAGCAATAAAGCTTGCTTCTTATACAAGTTTGCATGCTTGGTGAAGCACAAATTAGGTGGGATTACAGCTAGAGCAACAGCACACCCAATCAAAACATTGTCATAAATATGTTGACGGCATGCATTATCACATGCGAGGAGGAATAAACAATACTAACAATAACTCTCAAATATCGCAGCAAAATTAAATCAGAGTCTAAGAAATAAAGCATAATGCAGCACATATGCTAAAAGATATATAGAAAATCAGACTATAGTCAACAATTACAGAGTAAAACAAATTACGAAAATAAATTGCATAACAAGTCATATTATTATTATTATTATTATTTTTTGGGTTTGCAAGATTCAAATTTAAAAACCATTGAAACAAATGATTAGATTTAAGATATTATATCTCTGCTTATATCCCTTTATTTTAGGAGAACATATCACAAAAAGTTGGAGATGACAGTCCGAAATCAATCACTCGCCCAATACCCAACCATACTAACAAAAATAAAGTTCCAAAACTCAAAAATAACGCACTAAACAAAGATCCTGCCCGATTATTTCGCAAATAATCACATGAAATAACGATTATCCATCCTCAGTTCGATCATAACTACACAAACTNTATATGTGTAATTACATCAATTTCAATCTTCGAAGATGACACCAAATAACTGATCCGACTTGCAATTATGCAAATATTTAATTCCATGGTAAAAAACTTGACCCAGTTTAATTATGATGGCTAGTATGCAAAACGAATATGTTGTAGAGTTTAGAATTTAATTTATAATTCACACACTAGGAGTACTACGTAAGTGCACATATCGTTTCAAGTAGTATATGATCCTCTTTTAAGAACAGAGTATCGATCCCACAAAGAAGTGAGATAAGTATCACTTAGGCTAATTCTAGTCTACAATTGTCAGGTCTTAATTTGGAATGACAAATAAGAGTGTTTTCTATCAACTACTCCTAAATACAAACTTATATCAAAAAATAATCCTAAGGAAATTATTTTGAAAAATTTTGAATGCTAAAAACTACATTTCACATGCGACAACCTAGATAATGAGAAGAAATGAAATGTTTAGAATTTAATGTGACTAGTGACAGAGCATACATATTCTTTACCCTCTCTCGAGTGTATAAAGAATATTGGTTAATCTAAATTTAAGTTCCTAATTGATATGGTTATATTGACTAAATTCTAGCCTCTCACTTACAAATTACTCATTATGCTCTCTCTTTAGAACTAATCAGGCCTTAGGTTCTGAACTAAAGACCAAATTAGTTAAGGTTATAGCTTATCACTCTAAAATCATCAATTCTACGCTTATCAAAACTTATCCCCCTATCTATTTGTACTCCCCCTTCGACTTGGCTCTCCTCCATTCTAAGAGTTAGTGTGGTGCTAACTGGTTGTGTGAAATCATAACCCTCCTGGGTCATTATGTTTTGCAACGAATTTTAACATTACAAATGACTGGTTTGCGAAGTAAATTAACAACCGGTGAAATTACCATCACATTAATAAAATGAGAGAAGTTATAAGTAAATCTAAATTTATAAACATGCATCTATTTCATTGCAAAAGAAAAGTAAAATGAAGATGATGCAATAAGCAGTAAAAGAATTGATAGAATTATATAACAAATTATGTGTCAACAAGGAGTATATAAAATCTCTCCAATAAAGTCTCATGTCGATCCACGCAATGCTCGTACAATTCCTTACACATTTCTCTCAAAATCCCTCGCCAATTTATCTAGAAAATGTAGAAATCTGCATCTCTTACTCCTATCTACGACCTCTAGACATTTTTGGAATTTCTACGAGTTTGAAATGCCAAAATATGTCATCTCAAGTCCCAAAAGGTGCCTTATAAACTCCATGGGGCATCCAGATTCGTCCACAACTGTTTTTGGCGCCTAGGCACCAAGCGCTGTATTTTAGGCAAGACTAGGGCCTAGGCGCCACCCTGCTAACAATACCGTCATTTTGCTCCGTTTCGTCTTGTTTCAGCTCCAATCCGGTCAAAGTATTATACATACAACATAAACATAAAAATAACATTTCATTAAAGTGGAATTTCATTCACAAGCATGTGATAAATGTAAAAGAGATTAAGTACAGAAAGTCATATCAAAATGCATCAAATCAGAATTTCTTCCTTGCTCAATTTGACTCCAAATTGCATCATTTTTGTTCAATTTTCTCCAAAACTCTATTTCTTATGTATGAAGCCAAAAAGAAGTAAATTATCTTCCATTAAAGTGCAATATCATTAAAAAAGTGCATAAAATGTATATAAAAAAGTATCACATTTGTATACGTGACAATTCCCCTAATTTTAAACGTTACTTGTTCTCAAGTAACACTACAACTTTTACAAATATGTTGATTTGTGTTAGTGGGTTTCTTTAAGATGTCATAAAAGTTTATTCTAGAAATGTTGTAGTCCAACTTAGAAAAATTTCTAGTAAATTAGATGATATCTAAGATATCAGAATATTTAGTATTAAAGTTAGGAATCCTGAGTTTCTATTTAATTCAAAAATAATTAAAATTTTCCCAAACTTTAGATTCTTAGATAAATATTAATTTCAAAATTTATGATTTTGAAAAAAAAAGATTTTACTAATAATTTCTAAAATTAAACTTATGATTGATTCTAAGATTTCTTCCTTATAAAGATTCAAGTGAAATCAATTTTTAATTATATCATAATCCTCAAGCTTCTCTCCACATATTTTCTTTTTTTTTTTCTTTCAGGATCATTTTAATCATCACTTCTTTTTTTTATATAAGGATTACTATATCTAAATAGATCTTTAATGATTTTGAATTTCAATATCCCTTTTCTAAAGTTAAAAACTAATTTTATATTCTTATAGTGTTAGAAAAAGAATTTTAAATAGAGTCTAAATTCTTAAAAAAATATTATTCTAAAAATCCTTAATTCTTCAAATAATCAATTTTTCCTACTATAAATGGTAAAATATTTTCCCTACTATTTTCTACTAAACATCTTAACTTTAGTTTCATATGTTTTACTAAAATTTTCTACTAAGTTTTTCTATTGCATTTCTTTAATTAAAATTTTATTAATTTCATAATAACTCCACGTAACAAAAATCATTTTTCAAATAAATATTTATTTGTAGTTTCTTTAGGAGAATAAAATTTAACTTCGAATTTTTTTTATTCTTCTCCCAAACTTGAATTTTTAAAATATTTTACAATCAATTCCATAAAATGCTGCATGAAGAAAAAATAAAAGTTGAATCTACCAATTACAACAACATCCTATCAAATTGATATACATGTACAATCAAGATAGAATGACTGCAGGAGAAAGTAAGTATAGCCTAAAATATCTTTGTAATAATATTAGACTAAAAGAAAGTAAACTAACATTGAAATTTATTTTTTTCCTCCCCTAAACTTGATTTTTAACATGTATAGCATTCAGTACAAAAAATATATGAGGGAAGAAAAACACTTAAGATATACATTCAGTACAAAAAATATAAGAGGGAAGAAAAACACTTAAGAAATTTTATCTAACACAAATGTTAATCAAAAACATTTACAAGTATTCATCAGGACACAACAATTTGCAACAGAGAGAAAATATAAACTATACATGGAAGAATAAAATTGAACTAAAGAAAGGTTTAACAAACATGTTAGGTATCAACATAAGAATATATATATTTTAGTGTTTCCCAAGTTTTTTATATTGTTGTAACACAAACACAAACACACTTGATAAATAAAGTTAATTCATTTCTTAACTCATCACAGCCCACTACCTTCCAATTTCTAACGGCATTAATACACTGATAAATTTGGTACTTTTAAATGGTTATATAAGGTCTAACCCTATGGATACGATTATCCCTGATATATTGGCTCGAGAGCACCAACGTCAGGCATCATTTTATCCCTTTAAGCATGCACCTCTAATAGTTTTCAAGATAGTGTAAGATTATCCGCATGTTGCTCATCAAGTAGGTTCATGGCCACCTATCAAATGAAAACAAGATCAGATAAAGTAAGTAACAAAATTGAGATGAAACTATCACTATCCAAACTCAAGATGTCTTCTGTAAAACCAGTTGAAACCCGAGTTGTAGTGGACTCTTCAATCCAACTGCTACAAGAGAACATATACAAGTCTAGCCATAATAAGAAGTTAAGGAATCACCTCCCTCATGACACACAAGAAGATCAAATCAATCCACAAACAATCCAAACATCTATCAATATCAATTAAACTGATCAATCCACAATGACACAAAAATCAAATCAATTGACTAACAATCCAAACATGCACCAACATCAATCAAACAGATCAATCCACACTAAAACAAACAAAATACACAACCAATAATTACAACTCACAAACATACTAACACAGATAACCATGGGTTGCCTCCCACGAAGTACTTGATTTAACGTCGTCAGCTGACGAATTCCAAGTTTATACATATTTCACTTGGTCACCACTTTTCTCCTTGGGGGTTTTCTAATCCTCCTAAAATTTCTCCCTAGTTCTGAGTCGTACGGTTCAAGATCTGCAGCTCATGAACTACGCATTTAAATTTAAAAACTTAACTAATATGATAGATATTCAATACTTCAATCCCTCAAAAATATTTTTTGGTATTTTGAATTTTCTTATAAATAGACTCATAATAACTAAACACACTAGATAATAATACTATAATTTTCAAATTTAAGTTCTCCAGGTTCAACTAAAATTCTCCTAAAGTTCTTACCGTAGTCTCTCCAACAACGATGTCAAAAACTTGATGCCCCCTAGAAAATGCGTTTGCATATATGTGTAATTACTTCAATTTCAATCTCTGGAGACGACACTAAATACCTGATTTGAACTGCAATTACGCAAATACTTAATTTCATGACAAAAAACTTGACCAAGTCTAATTATGACGGCTAGCATGCAAAACGAATATGTTGAAGAGTTTATAATTTAATTTATAGTTCACACACTATGGGTACTACGCAAGTGCATGTATCGTTTGAAGTAGTATAGGGTTTGCTTTAAAGACCAGAGTATCGATCCCAAGGAGAAACGAGGTAAGTATCACTTAGGCTAATTCTAGTTCACTACTGTCAGGTCTTAGTTTAAAATGACGAGTAAGGGAGTTTTCAATGAGCTACTTCTAAATTCAAACATATATCTAAAGATAATTCTAACTAGAGAAATTGGTTTGGAGAATTTTGAGATGTTGAAAACTATATTTCACATGCGACTACCTAGATAATGAGTAGGAATGAAATACTTAGAATTTAATTTGGTCAGTGACAAATAATATCATATCTATTTTTTACTCACTCCCGAGTGCATAAAAAATACTGACTAATTTAAAGTTAAATTTCAATTGATATGATTAAGTTGAGTAAATTTTAGCTTCTCACTTCCAAATTACACTTTGTGCCCTCTCTATAGGATTAACCAAGCCTTAGGTTCCGAACTAAAGACCAAATTGGTTAAGGTTCTAGCTTGTCACTCTAAAATCACAAATTTTACGTCCATCAAAACTTATTTCCCTATCAATTTGCTCCATCCTAAGGGTTAGTGTTGTACTCACAAGTTGTGTGAAATCATGCCCTCCTGGATTATTATGTTTCACAATGAATTTTAACATTATAAATGATCAATTTGCAAAGTAAATTAAACACTGGTCAAAATATCATCACATTAATAAAATAAGAGAATCTATAAGCAAATTTAAATTAGTAAACATGCATCCATTTTATTGCAAAAGAAAAACAAAATGAAGATGATGACACAAACAGAAAAAATTGATAGAAGTATGTAATAAACTATGTGCTAACAAGGAGCATATCTCTATCTACCCTCTTCCGAGTGTATAAGTATGTTTAGTATTTTATTAGTTTTACACAACTACCTGTCACCTGAAATCTTCTAATATAAACAGATCATGAATTATATTTCCTTAAAAGTTGCATTGTCACCTAAACTACTTCACCATAGCCAACCGGACAATGTAAGTGCACTTAAATTACAAGATTAGTACTATTCCAAGTCTTAGTTTCACTTATAACGGATTTTAACATAACTTATTGTCACTTAAGTTATGTCAATAAAACAAATAAGATATTACTCATCACATAGAAATAAAAATTATTCTATTTTAAAACAAATTTTCCTACTCTTGTCACTACTTCATATCAAAAGAAAATAGTAAGGAAAACCACAACTCAAAAAATGGATAAAACACAATAGAAACCTTCATTAAATCAAAACAAATCCACTAGAAAATGTTTACAATAATTGTAAGATAATAAAGAACACAATACCTAGTTTTTCCCTCTGAAAGAAAGATAAAAATCCCTCCAACAAAGCTTTCTGCCGATCCATGAAATGCTCGTGCAATTCCTTACACATATCTGTTAAAATCTCTCACCAATCTCTCCAGAAAATGTAGAAATCTACATCTCCTACTCCTATCTACGACCTATGGACGTTCTTGGAGTTTTCAAAAGTTTGAAATGTCAAAATGTGTCTTCACAAATCTCAAAAGATGCCTTATAAACTCCTTTAGGCGTCTAAATTTGTCCACAGCCGTTTATGGCGCCGCCTATGCTCCACTCTACTGGCAGCACCCCCGTTTGGCTCCATTTCGCATCGTTTCAACTCTAATCCGCTTCAAGTGTTATAACTACAAGATAAACATAAAAATAATGTTTCTTTAAAGTGCAATTTCATTGAAAAACATGAGATAAAAGCAAATGATATTAAATATAGAAAGACATATCAAAATGTGCATTATCAAAATTTTCTTCCTTGCTCGATTTAACTCTAAATTGTATCATTTTTGCTTCATTTTCTCCAAAACTCTATTTCTTGTTCCTGAAGTCAAAAACATGTAAAATATCTTTCATCAAAGTGTAATATCATTAAAAATGAGCGTAAAATATATATAAAAATAACACATTTTTAGGGGTGTCAGAGCACTTGCGAAAAGTTGGTCTGTCTATATTGCATGGATTTATCTAAGACATTCACGCTTCTACATGACAGAAAGAATTCGTGATTTTATTATTGAACATGCCTTCAGCCAAAATAAAAATGCATTCAAAGGAAACAAAATTAAAAAATCAGCACCACCTCCAATAGTACCTTGGGAAAATTTATTACACATTATTAGTAACATTCCAAAAATTATCTTTAGTCCTGAACCTTCTTCACATCGTCCACTGGTCTTTGGTGTTGCTCATAACTAAACAAAAAAGTCCATTATTTTATTTGCCTTACTGAAAAGATAACATAATTAGACAAAACCTTTATGTCATGCGCATAGAGAATTTTATTTTTTTGATAATATCTTCAGCACTATAATAGAAGTACAGGGAAAAACTAAGGATAATTTCAATGTCGGACTAGATATGAAAAAGATTTGTAAAAGGAGGGAGTTAGAAATCTAAGAAACTGTTGTTGGCAAGACTATGAAGCTGAAAGCAAAATCTTCTTACTTTAGCAGATTGTAGATTAGTATGTGAGTGATTTCAATAATTAAAATTCTTGAGCGGATATGTTTGAAATTTGAGTTATGTTGATATGGAGAAGAAAAATAATTAT
Organism: Phalaenopsis hybrid cultivar; assembly: GCA_002079205.1. Taxonomy (NCBI): domain Eukaryota; kingdom Viridiplantae; phylum Streptophyta; class Magnoliopsida; order Asparagales; family Orchidaceae; genus Phalaenopsis; species Phalaenopsis hybrid cultivar. Next base: position 56,038 of record JXCR01111994.1, on the reverse strand, counting down.
AAAGAAAAGCCACAACTGCCATATTTTCCTTCAAAATTCGATGCTAATCGTATTTAATTGTTTGCAGAGGGAAATATTAAACCTATTGATTGAAATCAATATTTTCTTCAAGGAACTATGTGCATCTCGTTTGAAACTTGATGGCATAGGACAATTAGAAGAAAATATTACGGCAATGTTATGCAAACTCGAAAGAATATTCTTCTCTAGTTTTTTCGACTCCATGAAGCATCTGTCAATACATCTACCATACGAGGTATTAGTTGGAGGTCCAACACAGAATCGCTGGATGTATCAATTTGAAAGATACGTAGTAACACATGCACCTATAATAGTTACTACTTCATAAATAATATTTTCAAATTGTGTTAAATAATAATTTATTTACAGATTTTTGAATAAACTAAAGAAAATTGTGATGAATAAAGTGCGACCAGAAGGATCAATACTTGACGCATATTCACTGCAATAGACTACAACTTTGGCTCACACTATTTCGACCAAGAAGAATTCATGAAAGAGTCATTGGATATGATAACTTCCTCANTACATCTCCTACTCCTATCTACGACCTATGGACGTTCTTGGAGTTTTCAAAAGTTTGAAATGTCAAAATGTGCCTTCACAAATCTCAAAATATGCCTTATAAACTCCTTTAGGCGTATAAATTTGTTCATAGCCGTCTGCCTAGGCTCCACTCTACTGGCAGCACCCCCGTTTAGCTCCATTTCACATCGTTTCAACTCTAATCCGCTCCAAGTGTTATAACTATTAGATAAACATGAAAATAATGTTTCTTTAAAGTGCAATTTCATTCAAAAACATGAGATAAAAGCAAATGATATTAAACATAGAAAGACATATCAAAATGTTTCATATCAAAATTTTCTTCTTTGCTCAATTTAACTCTAAATTGCTTCATTTTCTTCAAAACTCTATTTCTTGCTCCTGAAGTCAAAAACATGTAAAATATCTTCCATCAAAGTGTAATATCATTAAAAATGAGCGTAAATATATATATATAAATAACACATTTTTAGGAGTGTCAGAGCACTTGTGAAAAGTTGGTCTGTCTATATTGCATGGATTTATCTAAGACATTCACGCTTCTACATGACAGAAAGAATTCGTGATTTTATTATTGAACATGCCTTCAGCCAAAATAAAAATGCATTCAAAGGAAACAAAATTAAAAAATCAGCACCACCTCCAATAGTACCTTGGGAAAATTTATTACACATTATTAGTAACATTCCAAAAATTATCTTTAGTCCTGAACCTTCTTCACATCGTCCACTGGTCTATGGTGTTGCTCATAACCAAACAAAAAAGTCCATTATTTTATTTGTCTTATTGAAAAGATAACATAATTAGACAAAACCTTGATGTCATGCGCATAGAGAATTTTATTTTTTGATAATATCTTCAGCACTGTAATAGAAGTACATGGAAAAACTAAGGATAATTTCAATGCCGGACTAGATATTAAGAAGATTTGTAAAAGGAGGGAGTTAGAAATCTAAGAAACTGTTGTTGACAAGACTATGAAGCTGAAAGCAAAATCTTCTTACTTTAGCATATTGTAGATTAGTATGTGAGTGATTTCAATCATTAAAATTCTTGAGCGGATATGTTTGAAATTTGAGTTGTGTTGATATGGAGAAGAAAAATAATTATAAAGAAAAGCCACAACTGTCATATTTTCCTTCAAAATTCGATGCTGATCGTATTTAGTTGTTTGCAGAGGGAAATATTAAACCTTTTGATTGAAATCAATATTTTCTTCAAGGAACTATGTGCATCTCGTTTGAAACTTGATGGCATAGGACAATTAGAAGAAAATATTACAGCAATGTTATGCAAACTCGAAAGAATATTCTTTTCTAGTTTTTTCGACTCCATGAAGCATCTGTCAATACATCTACTACCATACGAGGTATTAGTTGGAGGTCCACAGAATCGCTGGATGTATCAATTTGAAAGATATGTAGTAACACATGCACCTATAATAGTTACTACTTCATAAATAATATTTTCAAATTGTGTTAAATAATAATTTATTTACAGATTTTTGAATAAACTAAAGAAAATTGTGATGAATAAAGTGCAACCAGAAGGATCAATACTTGACGCATATTCACTGCAATAGACTACAACTTTGGCTCATGCTATTTCGACCAAGAAGAATTCATGAAAGAGTCATTGGATATGATACCTTCCTCGACACTTTTTGTTTTCCAACAATTAGGTGAAGCATAAGCAATGAGCACATTATGTTATCTGAGTGATCAGGAACTTCGAACAGCGACACTTTATGATCTTCTCAACTCTGACAAAGTTCAACCTTTTATCGAGTAAGACATTTTTTATTAATAGTTGTTTACCCTTTCGTGCGGAAATATTATTCATTAATTCATAAATTTCTCAATATGTGAAAAGTTTATTCGTAGATTTATTAAATTTAGTAGAAGACGATATCATAAGTCAGTTGGAGATTAAGAATATTTTTTCTCAGTGGTTTACGCATATAAGGTTGAATTTGAGAAAATTGTTACTCATTTCAGACATATTTTTAGGTATCTTCATTGACACATGAGTTTTTATGAATTAATAAATTCATGATTGTAACAATGGATTAATGGATCATGGCTTGATAAATCTTGCTTGGGGACACATTCGCATCATAAAAATTTGAAAAATTTACGATGTAAATGGATATATATTTCATACAAAATCCTGAACAAAAGAAAAAAAAATTGTAATTCGTTTGAGTCAAAGGAAATAACAAATCAGACGACGAGATAGATTATTATAGAATTCTCAAAGAAGTTGTTGAACTATGTTATATTGGTTCCATTGGAGGAGGTGTATTTATGTTCAACTGTGGTTGGTTCGATCCTGTTTCTAATCGTGGAACAAGGGTAAATCAACCGTATAATATTGTTAAAGTAAAAGTGAACAAAAGATATACTAAATTTGAACATTTCATTTTAGCAAAACAAGCAAATCAAGTATATTATCTTTCATATTCTCATAGAACAAAAGATTGCAGTAGTCAAAACAGGTTAACCTAAAGTGATTATTGATGTTTAGAATGTAATTGAAGTAACTCATCAAGAAATAGAAATGAAAAATTAATGCATTTCACTCGATCCAATCCATGAAGAGCTCAATTTAGAGGATGGAAGTGGCGAATGCGAAGAAAAATTAGTATCAATGAGTATGACTTTAATGATGCATTGAACGATGAACTTTTGCCTTCATCACCCTCTAATAACTCTCCACGGGAGGATGTTAATTGAGATCTGTAAGGAAAACCAACTGCGTGTACTTTGTTTCTTCAGATTCAACAGTATGTAGATTGTACTTTACAGATTTCATTATGATTTACTGCGTAATTTTATATATTTCAGTTTTAGTACTCTGTAGATTGCATGCACTTTACATTTTTCTTTCTGTTTATTACGNCGTCAACACCCCTTGTGGCTCGACCATGATGTTTTTACCTCGCTTCTTAGGTCTTGGGATTCTCTTGAATACTAGAAGAAGAGGGAGCAAGCGAAACAGAATTGCCGCTCTGATTGCGAAAGCATTGGGCCTCCAAGCATACTGGTGGGGTGATGTCACATACAGAGCATAAGAGGTTACTGATAAGATTTAACTATGTATTAAATTTTATTGTACATTAATTTTATACTAACCGTTACGTTACTCTAAAAGTCTATAGCATTGGAACAAGACTCATCGCTGTCAACTTACACGCATGCACTCATAAGCGATAGTCGAACTAGAGCTGGGTAGTCAGCAGGTCTCAGATGACACATGTAATTTAAGAGAGTAATTAATTTACAATTCAAATAACCATTGACATTTTCCGAGCCTTTAACTTCCATTTATTTTGTTTTTTTTTTTCTTTTTTTTTTTTTGTAGGAGACTTTCAGAGGATGAAGGAGACCTGTGGAGGGAGACAGTTGGAGGGAAGAAAAAGGGTCAAGTCTACAACTTAAGGTCTCAGGCGTCAGCCTATGATGCTCGTCCCTCCAGCTACTCTAGTACATCGACCTCTACTACCTAGGAGGAGGAGCTTCGTAGGTAGGTTGTACTGCTAATATTGAAGCCAGAGTTGCTGCCTAGATCCCCACCCAGCTAGCCTAAATAAGATTAGTAATGGAATTGAAGATGAAGGCAGATTTTGACGCGATACTGCATCATGCATGACAGAGAGGAAAGAGGCTTTGACGAGTATAATGATGAGAGGACAAATGAATAGGAGCTTTTTTTTTTCTTTTTCATTATTTAGAACAAATTATTGAAACAAACATTATTTTTTATGTACAAATGTTTATTTTGGTTGGTTTAATGCAATGATTATCTTTTATTTATGTTTATAATTTCTGTGTTAATTAATATTGTTGTATTATATTAATAAATGTTTGGATTAATACACTGTGATGTGTGGAAATTGTAGTGTTAGGATTGCGGGTGTGAAAATGATAGTGCTGAAGAATCATATTAATTTTTTCTGATGCTACAGATTTTCGATAGCTTACTGACAGTATGTCAACGCACTGTCATAATTTCCGACAGGCATTAATTGTCAGTTATCGTAGTGATGGTGAATTAACGACACATATTAATGACATCATAATTTAAGACGTTCATTTCCAACAATTTAGAAACCAACATCACAATACAATTTTGTGATGTCTGCTTCATTTTTTCGATGAAACAAACTATCGATTAATATGGACAGATCAGCGGCTCTGTTACACTTTTCCGACAATTCTGGAACACTTTTCCAACGGTAATGCTACATGTCGGGATCGTCAAATATAATTGATGGCGTACCAACGATATCTAATTAAAATCTAGTGGGACGGTTTAGTGTCGCTAGCAAACTGTCGGCACTCATAAGTTGTAAGTAATTTCGTCGGTAAAATAATTGCCGACAAGAGTTTTAGCTACAACACAATAGACGCCGCGAACCCATCTCTGGGGTTTCCAGCATTTCCAGCTCATTTCCATCATTTCCACCTCTCTAAATTCGTCCAAGGTGAGAAGTTGTCATCCATACCTCCAGGCTTTAATTTTACATAAGTTTTAGTGTTTTTTCTTTTAATGCATAGGTGTTAGATTTGAAAAGACATAGGCATCACTAAAATTTCTTTTTATATTTCTTTATTATATTCGCAATGCATAGGGATTAGATAGTTTTACATAAGATTTGAATGTTATGTGCTTAAATATAAATGTTTAGGTTTGAGATATGTAAATACATAAGAATTTTGTACAATACATGTAAATATGAAAATTTAGGTGTGACATATGTAAATACATAAGATTAGTGCTATGTATGTAAATATGTAGATAAGAAAATTTAGGTTTTAGATTTGTAAATACATAAGAAATTTGTGTTACATATGTAAATATGAAAACTTAGGTCTGAGATATATAAATGCATAAAAAATTTGTGCTATGTATGTAAATATATAAATTTAGGTGTGAGATATGTAAATACATAAGAAATTTGTGCAATGCAAATTTAGGGTGAAGTTAGGCTAGTATTGATTTTTGTATGGTTAAGGGTAAAATAATGGTGTGCTAATTTAATAGGTTAGTGAGTTGATGGGTTAGTTTGCGTATTAAGGGAATAATTGATTGATGATATAGATTTGTGGGCTTTGGGTTTCGAGTATGATATGTAGGTGACCTAAGGTTTCAGATAGGATGTGTAGATTATAGTTTAAAGTTTTCTATAGGTGTGAAATTAGGCTACGATTTGAATAAAAAATATGACACTCAATAGGACAATGACATATTAATCTATAGAGCTAAATCTATGGAACATATGGATATTCAAAGCGTTAGATTGTGGATATATAACAAATTATATTCAGGAAGAAAATGATTAACTGACGAGTTTTTGGCTGGTATTGAATACTTTGTGCATGTGACATCATAAATGCCCGTTTACTTTTCAGAAGGTAGGTTTCGATGTCCCTGTGCAAAGCACAAAAATCAAGCATGCCTGACACCTGAATAAGTGAAGTTGGAACAATGTCGTAGGGGATTTTAGCCCGATTATTGGTATTGAATTTCGTATTGTGAATTTAAACCACATGTTCAGTACGATCATGTCGGAGTCTCATCATGTTATCCCCCTCCAACTATTCACAATTCTGATATATATGAGAAAATGATTGATGATATGAGCATGACTCATTTTGTTGGAAGTGTGTTTGACGATGATCAGGAACTGAACAGTGAAGCACAACAATTTTATGAATTATTAGATGTTGCACAACAACTACTGTGAGAAGGATGCACTTCGCACGCAAAGTTAATGGTCACACTGAGAAAGTTGAGTATCAAATCTGATTTCAACATGCAAAGGAACTGCTTTAATCAGATAACAACATTACTAAAGGAGACAAACCCTGCATTTAATTTAGTTCTAAAAGATTTGTATATAACTAAATAGTAGCGAAATTGGGGCTACCATCTGAAAAGATAAATTGCTGCATCAATGGTTTTATATTATATTACAGGGAAGATACACACGAGACAAAATGCAAAATTTACAGTGCTTATAGGTTCAAACCAGGAAGAGAAAGGGTAAAAATCAGAGAAATATTATTAAAAAATGTCTCTTTTTATTTTTCTCTCATTTCACGGCTCCAACGAATGTTTGTTTCAATATGCACAGCTCCCCATATCACATGAAATTATACTGAATCTGTTAGTATTAATACAATGACTTATCCCTCAGCTAGTGAAGCTTGAAAAAACTTCAACTGCAGTTATCCAGATTTTGGAGCAGAACCACGCAACGTTAGACTTGACTTATGTGCAGATGAATTCACACCTTACAGTCATGTTGTGACACCCTATTCATGTTAGCTAGTTATTATCACGACATATAATTTTCCCACTTATATTTGTATGAATGTATAGTTCTTATTTATAACATTGATCATATCTGGTCCACATAGCTTATGGAAAAAAATCGACATGTAATTACAGTCTATTATAGATGAGCTACAGTTAATGTGGAAACTGGTGTGTTGACTTATGATATTGTAACAAAATGAAACTTTCACCTTAGAGCTGCTCATATGTGGACGATCAATGATTTCCAGACTTATGGGATGCTATCTGGTTAAAGCACAGCCGAGAAATGGACATGTCCCTTCTTCATGGACATATCAAATTTTATGACTCCTATATTTATCTGATCATATATACAAGTCAAATAGCTTGACAGAGAGTTATCCACCGCAGAGTTGCATGTCCTTACACATCATCGCGCATGCACACAACAATGGGTATCTGATCACTCTTGGCGTGTCAATGTAAGTTTTAAGAGTTTAATTTTCTTTTTTTTTTGGGGGGGGGGGCTATTAATATGTCAATTAATATTTGAAGTTTTTTATGCAGAAGGAGCGCGAGTAGCTCTAGGAGAAACAAAGGGAGATAACTAGCCAAACCTCACCATCTGCCAGCAACAATATTAGCCAGTATACACTTGCTTAGTTCGATTTTGAGTTGTGGACATAGGCCGCGGGAAAAAAGAAGGGGAGTGTGTGTGGCTTTAGAGCAAAGGGGATGACTTTTGAGGCCGAGCATTCTCGTGCAGCTGTGAATAACCCTAGTTCGTTACAAACTCACCAGGAGAAGATTGTCAGATGAGTCATGATGATGAATGAAGAGCTCTGAAAGGTGCATGAAGGCCAACAAATTGTTGTTGATAGTCTAGCACGCCTGATAGAAAGTTTTGATCCGAAGCAAGCAACATATGAGTCTTTTCAGGGAGAAGCATGATGATGATGAGAAATATTAGGATTTTTTTTGTTTTTGATTATATTCCCCCAACAAAGGAGCCAATTACATATTTTTATCATTTCTGTGTAATCGAACATTCAGTTTTTGTAGTTGTGAACATTGAATACTTTGATCGATTTATCTTTAATTTAATTTATTATCATTATTTGGATATATTAGAGCTTGCTTTTATCAGTTATGAGATATATAAATGTTTTGTAATGTTGATTGTGTTTGTTTAGTGAAAGTATGTCGAAATCTAATTGTTTAGCTGTATTTTCTTTGTTACAAGTTTGCGTCGGATTAGCGACGATAAATTTTGACACTAAGTATTACAATAATCCTTTCGATGAAAGATGATGCAAATTCGGCGCATTTGCTTCGGACAAGGTCGGCACTAATATGTGTTGGTCATAATCAATGTTAATTTGCGTTGGATATAGCCGGCGCTAATTTGCATCAGCCATGTTCGACACAAGTGCGTCGTTACTCTTAAGGTGCCCGTTTTTCCTATGCAAATTTATATTGTCAGAAGTTTTCAACGTAAATGTGGACGCAAATAAAATTCTGATGCAAAATGATTTAGCAATGCCATTTTAACGGCAGAACATTTTCAACGCTAATCTGCGCTAATTGAGATTAGCGTCGAAAAATGCCCAATTAGAGTTGGAAATTTCCGATGCTAATTAGGCATTAGCAGATGGTTGTGAATGATCTAGCACGCCTGACGAAGAGTTTTGCAAATCGTCGGAGCAAGCAACATATGAATGTTATGGATGAGAAGGATGATTAAGAGTTTCATTAGGTATTTGATGATTTCCCTAGCCATAAGTGTTCATAATTTTTTTTTTCTAATTATGTGAACATTTAGTTTGTGTGGGTGTGGACTTGATACCTTTAGATCCATATTTATTAAATTGTATTTGTTATCATTGTTTGCACTTTAGTGATGTAATGTTTGAGTTGTGATGATGGATAAGTCATTATCCTATTCGAATTAATTGTGTGGGTTTGTGAAAACTTAATCGTTCTTTTATATTTATTTATCACAAGTTTATGTCAAAATAACATCGAAATGTCGGACTCTATTCGTAGGATCACAAATGATGATGTTCAATATTCATCGACGGTATTCCGATGCAAATGTACCTCGGACATAAGTCGATGCAAATTTTTGTCAAACATAAGTGGAAGCAAAAAACCATGTTGATCCTGTGTCGGCTATTAATCTACAAAACTGGTTAACGATGATATTTACAAAAGCTAAGTCTGACTTAAAATATTTGTGTCAAATATTTTCAGTGCTAATATTTTTATCGACCCCCATTTTAAAGGTAAATTATTTATGAGGTAAATTCGATGCTAATATATCTTGTAGTATATTAATTTCTATTCATTTAGTTACTTTAAGCCAAATAAAAAAAATGATGATGTTGAAGGTTTAGGAGATCCGATCCACACAAGGTTTTTTCGATTCAATAATCAGAAAACATCACGTATGCACTTCAGAATATTAGATTAATAAAGAGTTCAAGACAACAACATTATATGTTCATATCAATCCAATCCAAATTGTGAATATAAGATCAATTTTTATGTGAATGATATCAAGTAAAATTGAACAAAAGACGTGTAAAATTTAATCTCTTCATTTCAATTCATAAAGCCACTCAAATGTATAGCCTTAAATATCTTAGAAGAATAAAATAAAATAGAATGGGGTGTTGTACTTAAGATTAAACATAAGCAATAGTTAAAATTCAAAATGATATTGACGTTGCTCATCATAAAAAGAAGATATGATTATATTTCAAATTTCTAATTTATGATGTTTAGTTAGTGATAAATTTACCAGGTATTAATGATGATTACAAAGTTATTCAGTATAACTATGAATACGATGATAACGATGATAAGAATTTTACTAAATACCATCATAGTTAAAATATTTTGTTATTGTTCTAATATTTACTTTATTTTTATTATAGATGGCATCAGGTGGTGGGGATGGCGTTGCTCGAATGCAGATCATTTTTATTTTTAAGAGGAAAAAGAGACCTTTAAATCATGTCCCAACTGTCACACTAGCCCCACTATTACTCTCACTATCACGACCTCCTCAATGATCTAATCATCTCCTACCACTCCATCAGCCTATATATTATTTGTTAGGTCCTATCGATACCACTCTATTTTATTCATTTACACCTCACACATATATTATGTGGACCACAGCCATCACCCTTCACCATTACCCCCATCAATATATCAAGCTAGTTCATCCAATTCTACTGAGCAGCTAACGTGCGCTGAGACACCCACTTTACTCACTTATATTGCATCTGATGGGGATACTTGAGTTTGTAAATATTATTTTTCATTTTCTGATTTATGCAGTGCTAACTTTTTTTTTTTTTGGCATGTTCAATTCATCTTGATAAATAACACAAACTAAGAGACATAACAAGGAGAAATTGATACTCTATAATTACCGTAGAAGAAGATACCAATAGAAGTGCACAACATATGGTTTAGAGAATTTGTGATACTAATGAAAATCTCTATATATATAATTAAACAATAGTTGGTGCTCAAAGTCTAGTGATTTTTATTTATATCTTTTATGTTACAGAAAAAATTATCGTAGGAGAAGATACCAATAAGAATGTCTTTTCGCTCCTACTTTCTTTTTCTCACGATCTAAATACCTCAAATTTTTTTGACAATTCCAAATTATCCAACAGAGAATAGCACTAAATTTTGTTTGTACCCAATAGTACGGCTTCGTTGATTTTCAGCCTTAAATTCATGACAGCAAAAACCAAACTTCAAGTAACAATACAGTTAGATAGAAATCCCAGAATCCAAACTTATTCTAAGTTTAGTTTAAAAATCTCCCCTTGATGATCTAAACCATGTAAGGCATATGTTAGTACTAGTACACGTTACTTTCATTGTACGTACTAAATAACACAAGGCCCCATTAGATTAAGCTTTATATCTCCTCCCAAAAGTGAGTTTAAAATACCAGATATAATCAAGTAGAAAATGCTCTCAAAACAAGACGAAGTATAAACTATAAAGCGTTGAAAAATAGAAATTTGAAATGCATCCACCTCAACTGAATGCATAACTATATCAAAGTGTATGAGTTTGCATTCTTGATTGTTAATGATCATAACCAACTTCAAAAGAAAAACAAAGCATTCGCGCAGCAATAAAGCTTGCTTCTTATACAAGTTTGCATGCTTGGTGAAGCACAAATTAGGTGGGATTACAGCTAGAGCAACAGCAACACCCAATTTAAAACATTGTCATAAATATGTTGACGACATGCATTATCACATGCGAGGAGGAATAAACAATACTGCAAGGGTCCGTCATAACAATAACTCTCAAATATCGCAGCAAAATTAAATCAGAGTCTAAGAAATAAAGCATATATGCAGCACATATGCTAAAAGATATATAGAAAATCAGACTATAGTCAACAATTACTGAGTAAAACAAATTACGCAAATAAATTGCATAACAAGTCATTATTATTATTATTATTTTTTTTTTTGGGTTTGCAAGATTCAAATTTAAAAACCATTGAAACAAATGATTAGATTTAAGATATTATATCTCTGCTTATATCCCTTTATTTTAGGAGAACATATCACAAAAAGTTGGAGATGACAGTCCGAAATCCATCACTCGCCCAATACCCAACCATACTAACAAAAAAAAAGTTCCAAAACTCAAAAATTACGCACTAACAAAGATTCTGCCCGATTATTTCGCAAATAATCACATGAAATAACGATTATCCGTCCTCAGTTCGATCATAACTACACAAACTGATGATGCAAATAACCAAATATAACTGGAAATTTCAAAGAAAAAGACAAGATAAACATTCGCAAACGGGAAACACGTTCCTGCGAAATATCTTCATGCCGTACTGTGCGTTGTGTCCGGTTTGGACGCCAAATTAAATTTAAAACTGATTAGATGAATATGAAAAAAAGAAAGTGGGGAAAAAAAAAATATTCTCGACACAGAAAAAGCAGAGATCGTGAGTAAAGAAGACTTACCTTTTGCCAAGCGCATATCTCCACCTTAACCCCATCTTTAATCCCCTTATTCTTCTTCCTCTTCCTCCTGCTTTTCTTCTTTATGATATTTTCTTTCATCGCATTTTTCTTCCCCATCACCAAATCAATCTCCTCCTCCTCCCCCTCCTCCTCCCAACGCTCACCTTCAGCGCTATTACCCTCCTCCGTATCAACCTTACCTGCAACCAACGGTGATGCAGCAAACAGCTCTACAATGGACCTCTTCTTCGGAGCCCTTTGTTTTCCCTTATTTCCTATCCGCCTTCCCTCCTCGCCCGTTCTCAGACCGTCAGATGGCTCCAAAGCCGTCCATCGCCGCGTCGGTAAAGCATCTCTGTTTGGATCGTCTTCCTCCTCAACGATCGCCGCCGATCTAGAAGATTCGAGCTCATCCCCCCACCACTTGAACCTCCGCACCGAAATCGGCGGCAGCAAAGCTCTATCCTCGCTTCCTTCGTCGAACGGCCAGCATCGGCTTAAATCGATGCTTCTCATCCTCTCCGTATACTCTCTATGAAGTTCAACGGTATGGATCAGATCTGAAGTAGGAAAGTAGAGAGAGAGAGAGAGAGAAAGAGAGATGAATACCTAATACAGAAGCTCTCCGTCACGACCGCCATGGCTTCGATCTGAAGCAGAATCGGGAGCTGAAATGGTAAGAGAGAAAGGCGAAGTATGAGATGAAAATCTCGTTATTCTGAGCTCGACATCGGAGGAGGAGAGTGAGAGTGCTCAGATGAAGAGCGAGCATAAAAACAATCTAGAGAGAGAGGGGACACGCTGGCCGAGCTTTCTATTTCCCGCTCTTTGCCTTTTCTATCGACTCGGCCTCCTCATTTATGGTCGAAAGCGACGTATGACAAGAAATTAAATAAATCGATATATTAAACCATACACGTGGCTAATCAACATCCGTCCGATTTGAGATTTACTTGGACTGGTTAGCTTAATGAACAGTTTAATTCTTNTTTGCCTTTTCTATCGACTCGGCCTCCTCATTTATGGTCGAAAGCGACGTATGACAAGAAATTAAATAAATCAATATATTTAAGTCATACACGTGGCAAATCAACATCCGTCCGATTTAAGATTTACTTGGACTGGCTTGCTTAATGAACAGTTTAATACCTATTTTATGGATTTATAGACATTTTAATACTAATATAAAACTTGGATCTATAATTAATCAAAGAAAATAATAAGTTTATGGAAATCAAAATCCCTCAAAATATTGTTTATTTTTCTTTAATTTCAACAAAAAAAAATATAAAAATGGAGTCTCACAAAATAGAAAAATAAATAATATATGCTAATTCGATCCAGGATAGAGGGAGTTTAAGCTGAAGCTACCAACCAATAAACCACCAGTTGCATATAGAGCTGTCAAAAAAGCTCGTTGTTCGTGAACAGTTCGTGTTCGGTTTGTCAATGAATTCATGTTCGATTCGTTCGATAAGTAAACGAGACGAACATGAACAAATTTTTTTTCGTTTGGTTAGAAACGAACCAATTACGAACAGTGATGCGTTCGTTCATGTTGGAATCGCTANTTTAATTCTATTTTTATGGATTTATAGACATTTTAATACTAATATAAAAATTGGATCTATAATTAATCAAAGAAAATAATAGGTTTATGGAAATCAAAATCCCTCAAAATATTGTTTATTTTTCTTTAATTTCAACATAAAAAATAAAAAAAATAAAGTCAATATATATAGAAAAATAAAAGCAATGCTCCTCATGCTTCTCACAAAATAGAAAAATAAATAATATGTGCTAATTCGACCCGGGATAGAGGGAATTTAAGCTGAAGCTACCAACCAACAAGCCACCAGTTGCACATTGGGCTGTCAAAAAAGCTCGTTGTCCATGAACAATTCGTATTCGATTTATCAATGAGTTCGTGTTCAATTCGTTCGATAAGTAAACGTGACGAACGTGAACAATTTTTTTTTCGTTGGTGTTCGAATCGCNAATATTTCAAAAAATTTAAATTTTATAATTTATAATATATAATAAATTAACAATAATAATATATTAATATTAGTAATATATAATATAGATATTATATATGTATATAATATAAGTTTTAGTATAAGATATTTTTTAAATATATTAATATTAGGGATTTTAAACTGGATCGTCGTTCGCGAACAACTCGTGTTCGGCTCATTCGTTAAGAAACAAACACGAACATTGACTTCACGAACAATTTCAAATTTGAGCTCATTTCAAACAAACTAAATTTCGGCCTATGGCTCTTAGAAAAAAAAGAAAAAATTTAAAAGAAAAAAAAAGCTATGATTTAACATAGGAATATTCGACCTATGGCTTTTTGGGCCACTAAAAATCAGTGAGAAAACATTTCTAAATAAGTTTTTAGGCTCTGGGTATTTATTTTCAATTTAGAATTTTCTAATGGAAGACTTTTTGTTAGAAAACTATCGGAATGACACTTTTTCGACGGATTTCTTGCTACTTTCAACCCCCTGATTGTAGCAAATATTGATATGTGCTAAAATATTTGTATAGAGTAATGAATTAACTTCATAGCGTTGGCATTGCACGAAAATTCAACTCATACTTCAACAGAAGTAAGCAACCAGTAGAGACGCCATAAGTTTTTTATGTGAAAAACCTGAAAAGGAAAAAAATATTGTGTCTTGTCCTGTTAAAATATTCTATTATGAGTTAATGATTATAGCTTCGGCCCCTTGTCCCACTTGTGGGAAAGGGTTATACAACTACTCGGGTTACAATGTATGTGTGTAGGAGGAATTGTTGCTTGCGACGGCAGCGGACACTGGAGGCAGCAAGTGTCAGGAAGAGTTAGAGATGAATGCGGCTCAAGTTAGCGGTGACTGGAATTCGCAGAAGGTTGAGAAGGTTGGAAGAAACTGTGGCCAGAAGCAGTGGCGTTGGAGGCTGGAAGAGGCGGGGCAAAGATGTTCCAAGTCAAAGGCAGCGACCATAAAAGACGGTGACTGGAAGAGGCAGCAATGAAGGAAGCCAAAGGCAGTGATTACTGGAGTTGGTCAGAGCACGTAGAAGCAATTGTAGCCAGAAACGGTGGATTGAGGATGGAATAGGGGGGAAAGACGACAACTTGAGGCAGATGCATTGGCCGAAAAAGATGATGATCGAAAGAGGCGACGACAAAGGCGGTCAGAAGAGGCTGTGGCCGGAACCATTGGAGACCGGTGATAGTTGGAAGCAGAGGCAGCTAAAAGAGGTAGAGGTCGGAGGCTATGGCTACTCGAGGGAGATTTGGCCAGAAGCGGCGGTGAGTACTGGAAAAGGATATGGCAAGGCTGAAACTCCCCCTTCTGGAAGCTCTGGACTTGCTCTTGCCTCAAGGTCTTGGTCTCCCTTCATGAGGGGCTTGGTGCTCTATTTATAGAGTTCAAATTACAAATAAAGTAAAAACCCAAAACACTCTTGATCGGATGGCTCAGAGAGGTCCCCTTTATCAAATAACGTTTGATGGAAATTTGACTGCCTTAATGATGTCAGAATTGAGCGATCTTGAGCTCTTCGAATTAATCTTCTCACCAAGACGCTCGATTTGACTATAAGCATGTCATATTTGACATCTGTTTGATCTTCCAGTTATGTCTGAAAAGCTTTCAAAAGTGGTTTATTGCCTTGATTCAACTCGGATTGGAATGATTTTTGTATAGTTAAAATAAACGAATATTAAAAAAATCTCAAAAAGCTAAATTTCACCATGCCCCGTAGAGAATCTAAAGAAGGTGGCACCCAAGCTCCAAGTCAATTGTCCAGCTAATAGAGGGAATGATGCCGAGACACCACAATTGGGCGCCTAGGAGCCAGAATTGTCTGGAACAGTTTTCCAACAGTTTTTGACACGAAATGGTGGGTTTTCCTGGAGGGATGCACATCAGAGAAGGAGAAGGCATTAAAGAAGGCAAGAAAGAAGAGAGCACTGCAGGGAGTTGAAGAAAAAGTGACATATTTTCTTTTCTTTCATGTCTTTACTTTAAATTCTTTGAGAGGTGCAAGGAATTGTTGTGAGATTGCATGGTGAACACGTTGGGGTGGAGCTTTTCTCATTTCTCACGGAAGAAGATAAGTTTCTTGTACTTTCATTGTCTTTTATTGAATTAATTCATAGTACTTGACATTGTTTTAATATAAGATGTTTTGCTTTGTAGTTTTCTCCATAAAATCTGAGTAGATTCATTGTTTCCTTCTTTTTTTTAATAAAATAGCAACATGTGTAGGGATTAAATTATTTTAGAATCATGTTAATTCAATGGATGTGATGGTCTTTCATCTGAACATCATTTACATTGCAATTTGACCAGTTGTAGTGTTAAAATTCGTTGTGAACCCATAAGATCCGAGAGAGCTATGGCTTCAATCAACTAGTGAAAACCACATTAATCTATAGGGTGAAGGAAAAGTTGTCCTTAGGTTAGTGCAAATAGATAGAGAGCTAATTTTAACAGGAATAACTAGGAGGTTTCTAGAGTGACATATAGAAACAATTCCTATATTAACCTAGTTTCTTTATGCACTTAGAAAAGGATAAAGAAAAAGGGATGCTCCTATCTATCCAAACTTTAATTAGGGGTTCTAGTTTATTTACACCTACACTTGCTACTAGTTTCATTACAAGGAGAGGGAACCTCTAATTAGCCTGGAATTTCTACTTCATTTAGTTTAGTGTATTTAGTTTATTAACAACATTAGAATAATAGAAATAGTTTAGTTGAATTCCCTAGCTAACTAAAACTTGAACCTATTTCCTAGCTAAGAATATTTAAACTCAGTTAGAGTGTTTCTTAAGTCATTAAAATTTACAGCCTTCTCTGAGGGATCAATATTAGGGACTAAAGAAAGTCTTATATTACTTGAACGATACGTGCACTTGTTTTAATACTAGTGTGTCGTGATTAATGGTAAAAAATCTCTGGTGTTAAGTTTATAAAATATACTTTAAAATTATAATTCCTAAACTCTAAATTACTAGGTATACCATTGAGAAAATGTGTTGTGTTGATGATGAGTAAATATTTGTGCTTTTCCTTGTGTGAAAGTGTAAGAATCTGATTATATATATATATATATATATATATATATATATATATATATATATATATATATATATATATATATATCTCTATATATATATATATATATATAT
>JXCR01111994.1:0-38786 GCA_002079205.1 Phalaenopsis hybrid cultivar | reverse complement strand
TATATATATACACACACACACACACACACACACACACACACATATATATATATTAAAATTGCTACATGTTTGCGCTCGATTTTTGTCAAAAAATTTTGACGCAAACAACTTTCAGAAAATTCCAACGCTGGTCCACCTAACAGGCAAACTAATATTTGGACACACAATCCGACTCAAATTTGCTTTCACAAAATTGGACGCAATTTATGTAGATTATTTCTACATCTGCATGATTGACATCGCAATTGGCTAGCGTCGACATGACCACCTGACACAAAAACTTATGTAACTTTTTTGCATGAGGATGCTAATTGCCTTTAAGACACCACCATTTCTTACATGGACTACTCATCAAATGTGAATATAACAATAATAGAGATCAACTTTAATTTTTTTTTTCTATCACTGTTTGCATTGTGCAACAACAATTTGTCTTTCTTATAGTGAAAGTCACTATGCATCTACTTGGTGGTAACATAGTTCCAAAAAAATATATATTGAATTTATACATCTAAAAAGAGTAGAAAGAACTATTGTTTCATATTTGGGTCACTTTTATAGCATGGCAAAAACTTTATCAAGCATAATTACTTCCAATAGATTAGCTAATCATTTAAATGGCTGGATAAATAAGGAAACTAATTTACAATTACATATAAAATTATTTGATATACATAATATAAACACAATACTTTTTATCATATCACTAGAAATCATATAAAGCTTTTTATATTTTCAAATTCTCAGTACTTCTAGTCAATGGTTTTTTATTAGGGATAGATTATTACTCTGCTACCCTCTTTGATCCCGTCTCACCCCCTCTGATCCCGTCTCGCCGTCGTTGCCCTACATCTGTGATCATGCTCCCCTAATCTCGTCTCTACTCATCGATTCTGTTTGTGATCGGAATCTTCAATCCCGTGCACCACTCTGCTCGAAAGTTCTTTGAAATTTCTTTTAAATTTTCACAAGTATCGTTCTTCTGAAATTTTTTAACTATTGGGAAATGCTGTGATTGTTGCGTGGGATCGTTCGTATGAAATTTTTTAAGTGTTGGGAAATGTCTGTGATCTCGTCTCTGCTCCTTGTTCGTTTGAAATTTTTTAACCTGAAATTTTTCTTCAAAACGTTGCCTGAGATCGTGGTCAAAATTTTTCAGCTGTTGGGAAATGCTATCATATGAAAGAATTGTTTTTCTTCAAAACGTTGCCTGGGATCCTCATTTTGGCATTGTTGGAATGTAGAGATGTTCCTTTTGGATTAAATGTTGTTTCAGTGATCCTTATTTGGCATTGTTGAATGTTATCATATGAAAGATCAGTCAAACATTGTTTGTCTGATCTTTATTTTAGCATTGCTGGAATGCGGTGAAATTTTCTCTATTGTGGCAAGTTTTTGAATTGCATATAATCCAGAGATGTTCCTTTTGGGTAGGTGATTTTGACATTGTTGGAATGCGTTAGAACAATCATATACATGGAATAACATATATAACATTGTTGGTTGTAACGAATGTTCTATCAATTACATGCAATAGATGCAATATGTGGTTGACAGTATTTATTTTAGCGTTTGGTTTAATAGCTGCATTAGATGAGCTGCAGAAAGCTGTATTGGTTGATAGTTTTTTTGGGTTAGCTGTTTGTACTTGTTACTAGATGCAGAAAGTTGTATTGGCTTTAGAAGGTTGAACTGGTTACTAGCTGCAGAAATTAAAGATGGAAGATTTTGATGCATCAGCTTGTATTATTGTTTCCAGTTTTACCAATTTGATAGCTATGTATTGTTGTCTCAGGTTTTGATGCAGAAATTTTTTGGAGTTTTGGTTTTAGGAATTTCTGCAGCTTACTTATTTGAGAGCATGTTATAGTAAGCTTACACATTTGAGAGCTTATTTGTAGCTATGTAATCTTACAAATTTGCTTAATAAAACTTTCGTGGATTGCCTTCTGTGGATGTAGGTCATTGGTTGAGCCACATAAATCTCTTGTTTACCATTTTTTTTGGTAAATTGGAACGTTGTGGAAATGATGTTGGTTGTCAATGTTTATTTATGATATGTTATTTTAGTTTTAAATTGTAAAATATAATTTCATAAGTTGTGGAATTGATATGGATGAAGTTGGGCTTTTTTTACACATTTAGCAAATACTTATTTTCCTTTGTTCCCTAGAGTTCAATGTCTAAGACGTCTAAAGGGGGTCCCTCTGCAATGTGGGATAAAATTTACCAATATATTTTGCAATCTATGTATTAAGGAAATTGAATTGGGGAACATACCAACTATATATTTTAATAAAAAGGGTTGGCAAGATATTGCTAAGAGGTTCAAAAAATTGACTGGAAGAGATTACAACATACTTAAATTAAAAAACAAATGGGACCAATTGAAGGAAGAATGGAAAATATGGAAGAAGCTGAAATGTGGCTCTACCGGATTGGGTTGGGATCCCGTTAAACGAACTATTGATGCTCTAGATGAATGGTGGGCTGAAAGATTAGAGGTACTAAAGACAAATGTTTTTTCTTAATTTCATTATTTTTTAGTTAATACCTAAAATCCTCTAATAAATGTCTTATATTCCAGGTAATGTCAACTGCTAAAAATTATAGGCAGTGCGGAATTGATCCAGAGTTCGAGGAAAAACTAGACATAATGTTAAAGGGGTTGTCGCGACTGGAAAGAATTCATTCAACCCAAGTGAAATGAGATTTCAGAAATATCAGATGACTTGCCACCTGAACAGGTCATAGCTGATGATGAAGGGCATAGTATTAACCAAAAGGAGATTGGAGAGTCTAGTTCCATGTTCAAGAGGTCCAGGTTTGACAGGAGGAGGAAAGAGAAGGATAGTTTCTTTAAAAGCTCATTTCATGAACTAATTGCTGCTTTTTCAGCTCCACCTCCCCCTGACAGCACCATCTGGGACTACGTTATCATTTTAGACATTATTCCAGAAGTAGCTACTGATATACGCATTCAGGTAAAATGTATTAGAAAACTTGAGGACCCTAATCGTAGGCAAATGTTCGTGGCCCTATGGTCCGAGCTGCGCCTTGAATATTTACACGTTTTATTAGAAGAATGAGATTATTTTGTAAGAACTTGTCAGTAAATGTATTTCATTTTATGTACTTCATTTGTGAATGCTTTGTATTTCATTTAATGTACTTCATTTCCTGATGCTTGGATTTTCATTTTATGTACTTCATTTATTGATGTTATGTATTTCATTTATGTCATTTTCCAGATGCTTTCTTCGCTAGATGTATTTTATTTATGTCATTTTCTGCTAAATTATTTCATCCTAATGAATTTATAACTTCAGGATGGATCCACTATGAGAACGTCGTAAAAGAATGACATGGGCTGCAACAATAGTGATATTATTGTTGGAATATTACCGCTCCAACACTAGAATGATACCACGCGTGACGTCCTCATATGTTGGGGACAAATGGGTGGGCGAGATGCTTGTTGGACATCCAATAAGGTTCAGTAGCATTTTTCGAATGAGTGCACCCATTTTTATGGATCTTCTACATGACTTATGTTGTAACCACAACCTCCAAGGTTCTTCTAGAATGACCACAAGAGAGGTCTTGGCTATAACATTATATAGTTTATCACAGAATGAATCAGTTAGAGGAGCTATGAAACGATTTCAGCATTCCTCGGAAATAATTAGTTGATACTTCTACAAAGGTATACAAGCACCTGTGAGTTTAACTGTGCAAAACATTAAGTCATCTGATCCATCGTTCGTAAGTATTCTTGAACAAATTGCTAATTACATGCCATATTTCAAAGTAAGTTTGATTAGTTTGTTAGTTTTACTTCAATACAAGTGCAATTGCTAACTATGAGTTACAGAACTGTATTGGAGCAATCGATGGTACCCATGTGGTTGTCCGACTACCAAGTCATGAAAGGATCACGTATATTTGTCGGAGTGGTAAAACTACCCAAAATGTGATGACAGTGTGTAACTTCAACATGTGTTTCACATTTGTAATGGCGGGATGGGAAGGAAGTGCACATGACAGTCATCTTTTTTCTTATGCAACTAGGAATCGAACACTGTGTTTCCCTCACCCACCTCCAAGTTTGTTCTTCTTAATTAAACATCTTGTTAATTACATTAATTATTTTTAATTAATGTTGTCTTTCATAACAGGAAATTATTATTTGGTAGATGCTGGGTATCTGATACTAAGGGGCTACCTGAAGCCCTATCCAGATATCAGATACCATATTCTTGATTTTGAGCGAGCAAGTGGCACGATTCGTGGCAAAAAATAAATGTTTAACAAATGACACTCCTCTTTATGTGGGGTTATTGAAAGAACATTTAGAGTGTGGAAGAAGAAATGAGTAATCCTACGTGATATGTCCTCGTGTTCATTTCCCAAACAGGTGAATATTGAGGTGGCCACTATGACACTTCACAACTTCATCCGACGACATCCCTCTCATTCAGGTACAGACTTCGATATTGCTGATGATGATCCAATTATTGACTCCCTAGAACCTTCAGGATCTATAGCTAATAATGAGATCAAGTCTACTGAATATGAAACTCAGGACGGTGAGGGTGCAGGTGAGATGTCTGCTCTGAGGGAGTCTATAGCAAATGATATATATTACAACCAATCCAGCAAATCTTTCTTTTATTTGTATATATGTAGATCAATTTTTATGTGTATTTTATTTTTTTGGGATAAGTTCTGACATTCGTTTTTTTATTTTTTTCACAGTTATACAAATATGTCTTCTAGGATATCAATTACAGACAGAAGTATTTTGTGTTATTGTGGACTATCATCTTCGTTGCTCACTTCACGTCAGTCTCATAACTTTGGGAGGCAGTTCTACGGTTGTGCCAAGGGTGTTTTAGCTCGTTGCGGTTTCTTCCAGTTGGCTGACAGTTCCACATATTATACTGCCAACAGTCATGGGAATCCGATGTTTTCCCAGGTTGATAGTGCATATGAGGACAGACGTAGCCAGAGTTTGAAATTAAATATTTTAATATTTCTCATTGTAGTTGTACTTGTCTTTGTCCTTTTTTTTATTTATTCTGATACTCACAAGAGTGTGAGAACTGTATGTCATCTTTTGGAACTGATATGTGATGATTGTATGCTTATCTATTACCAATAAGCTATTCGAATAAGCTGCCCCAAATAGTTTTTTCAGACAAGAGCAGGAATGTCATTTAACCACCAATAAGCTAATCTGAATAAGTTGTCCCAAACAACAAACCAGATTATTCTGATAATCTGCAGATTATCAGATTATCATAATAATCCGCTTATCAGCAGATTATAAATAATCAACAGTTGCGCCAAACAGACCCTAAGTTGTCGTCCACCTGAAGTTATCTAGTGGTCAACAAAATATTAGACAGGTTGACCCTCGTTGGTCGATCCACTTCTATGGTTTGTAGATCGTCTTTGAATTCTGCATCGAGAGGTTGAATGTTTCTGGCCCACGTGTTGTATGCTTTAATTATTGGTGGTCTTCTTTTGACCAATCAAATTTCCTAAAGTCCTGATTTATTTTTGGTGCACATAAACTAAATTTTATACTTTTATAGAGCTCGTCTTTCCCTCAATCTTAATATTATTTAGAAAATTTAATTCAAAGTTTATGGTATGTAGTTCAAAAAAATATCTTAATAATAAAATCAAAACCTTAAAATGAAAAAAAAAAATCTTCAAAAATTTAAAAATGCTCGGCGCTGTCGGAAGGAGAATGTGATGCATATGATGGATGGATGGATGAAATCATGCATGATGACATCGTACATTCGCTCCGACACCTGTATGTGCGGCGGTGGGGCCTGCGCGACAGCGCATTTGCCGTCGATTTTGATCTAAATTTTATATCCGAGACTCGACGGTCATGATTCATTTTTTTACGGTCCCCGTCAGTGGGGCCCACGAAAGAGGCGCACGTGATTCCGTAGAGTTGTGTGGTACCATGAATTGGTGGATGGCTCAACACGATACGGTACCACCGGCAACTCGTTTCTCGAGACTTTTATAATTAGGCTCGATAAAAATTTATTTTATCTCTTAATCGGTCTTAATAAATACAAAAAGTTTTTAATTATCTAGTTTTAGTGGAGGTAGGCCCACCTATTATATTTTCATGAATATTTTGAAATTTTTTATTTGTTTTACAGCCATATAAAAAGGAAAATTTATATACATTAGCACGTAATTTTTTAAAATGATAATATTATTTTTGATGTGAACTAAAAGTTTTTGAGTGTTGTATGTGTAGATATAGAAGTTTAGGTATGAGGTATGTAAATACATCATAGTTATGTTCTATGCATGTATTGAATCCTTGTATGTTTGTGATTCACACCAATGAATAGGTCGTAAGATAGGAGGCGGAAGAGAGGGAAAAAGAGGGAAGTGTACAGTGATGAATAGTAATTCAAATTGTTAATTAGCATTTTTTTCATGAAATGATCCCCTTATTTATAGATGAGGGGGTAGAATATATAAAATTACATGTTTGTCACTACTTTAATGGGGTTGTTACATGATATTTTATGCATTTTATGTATATATAAACCTTTGGTTCGGTTAACTTATGACTTGATCGATTGAAATCAATTAGTCATGGTTTAGCAATACTTGTTCATCTGATTGTGCTTAATCTAGGTTGTCTGTCAACTCTTGATTGTCTTTAGGTCAACATGACTTAACTCAATTAGCTTGGCTTTGTCGATAAGCTATTCTAATCTAATTGTCGATTATTGATCTCTTAACAAGGAACTCTTGTCTGGAGGGCAAAGTTAGGCTATCAGGCAGATGATGAATCATCGTAATTTGATAGATTGCTCATTCCTTGACTAGGCGATCATTGAAGATGATTTATGTGATTATATTATGGTTAGTTCTTGTCAGTGAATAAGGAATTGTAAGTACCTAAGAATGTTGAACTCTTCTCTTGAGTTAGGTTGTGGCGACAAACAAGTTGATGCCCTTGGCTTAGCTCGATTGACCTTAGTCTTTGGTTCAGATGGCCTGCATTTGGTAGGCCTCTTGCCCCGATTCAGAACGCTGCACCTGGTCAGGCTGGTCTTTTTAGTATTCTGCTAGGGCACCCTTATTCTTTCGTTAGTGGACTCTTAGCCTTCCACCCGTGAAGCCCTGGTCTTTAGTTTATAGGCCCTCCTTAGTTGCACTCCTTTTTACTTAATTGTTCCATTAGATTTCCTTGAGATTCGTGCGGAGACATGTATATGATGTACATATTTTAGTCCTCTAATTCACTTAATTTTTGAAAGTGTCAACCGTAGTAAGAATAAAAGAATTAAAGGCAAAAGTAGATTCTTTTATTTTGTAGTCAGAGCATTTAATTATTGCATTCCCCGAACTTTTGTGCCCATGAATCATAATTGATGTCATTACTTATCACATTCTCTATTGTGCTTCTTGTGTTTTAGTTAATCGATTCTTAAAATTTCTTAATGAGTTGTCAGAAACGTTTGAATGATGCTCCTAGCACAAGATGATGAAGAGGTCTTTTGGATTGTATGTGTTGCGACCTAGTTCTGAAGAGAAAAATAAGGAGGAAGGACAGATGAAGTGGGTTCACCCAAATCATTTCAAGGCCTTCAGCGGGAGAAGGATCAAGCAAAGGAAATGAGTGTATTGGGCGGCCAGGCTGCAGGCACGTCAATCCAACCTCCTACGGTGGTCGATGACCAACTGACTGACATTCCTCTTGCACGGGAATTCGCTATAGCACGTTTATCAGGGGCCAAGAAGTTCTTGGAGCTCTGTCAGTAGCTGAGGGGCAAAGGACCGCGACCTCTCCACCTTTGCTTGGTGAGAGCAGTTTTTCACTTCAGTGGATAGATGTGGATCGGCTTCTTGGTACAAGAAAACTTGATCTCTTGTGGTTAGAAAAGTTTTATTCATGTTTTTTGACGCTTGCTCTTTGATGCAGAAGATGTGGGTTCAACTCTAAGGCCAGTTCAAGCCACTTCGATGTTAGCCCGGTGCAAGGAGAATACGGCCAACTGCCCAAACAGACTCCTTGCAACCCAATAAAAGTTGACCAAGAGCGGAGTGTCACGGACAAATAGTCTCACATTGACTAGGTGTAGGGCCGAAAAGGAGTATTTAACTCCTGGGCTGCCCACCACCCATAAAAGGCTCTTTTGGGAGGTGACAAGTGATATCAGAGCAGATTACTGTCTGCCAGGTGTGTAGACTCTCCATGGTCCAGTGGGACCCTCGGTGGAGCCGATCCATGACGAGGGCGTCACGTGATTGGGTGGAGGAGAATGTCACGGACAAATAGTCCCACATTGGCTAGGTGTAGGGCCGAAAGGAGTATTTAAGTCCTGGGATGCCCACCACCCATAAGGGCTCTTTTGAGAGGTGACAGGAGGTTGTCTTCTGGGTCGCTAGCTCATTGCCTAAAGGGGATGGAGAACTCCTACACCTGGATTACAGGGATATAAGAGGGGAAAAAATAAAAGAATTTGAAGGAGAAGACCATGGCATATCGGTCAGAGCTGTTGCTGGCTGACATTCGTGAAACTTGATAAATTCTTTGGATCCAGAACAAATGCAACCTCAAAAATATGTTTAAAGTTGGTTGTGAAGTGTTGTATAAGAAGTTACTTCGACGATGACTTATCTCGACCGAGGCCACAAACGTGCCACTTGTAATATATTTTTTTGAATAAAATTTGAGTTTGATTGTTACTCATAGCTAATTGTATAATTTGTGCTATTACTATGGAATGAAATGATTTCTACTATCAATGTTGTATCAACAGCATTGCCCAACTATTTTAGGCTGATCAAATAATGTCTTCCAAGAAAATACTAAACCTATTCATATTGATTTGTAGCTTAAATGATGAGGTTGTTTGCTCTATTTTTTCTTTTATATGATGCTTTTCTCAAGGTCAATCACTGATATCTTATCAAATCATATTATCTAAGTCATTTTCTTGAGATGCATACTAAACTCAAGCTGTTTCATTAAATTTCTTTGAATTTTTTTTTTTAAAAAAACATTAATATTATTAAGAATATTAAGATCATCTGATTAATGCATAATTTTATCATTAATTAGTGAGTGAATTTTTTATCATTTAATTTTTTTATGGATATTTTTCTCTACCTATATAGAACCAAGCATATATCATGCAAAAGCAATTTTTTTGCTCTCATAAATTATTATTATATCTCAGGTATAGATTAAATACTTTAAATTTGATATGTCATCAACAAATTTGTATCGAAAAACATCTCTATGCATTTTTTAGTAAAATTTTTTCAAATTCAGATTTAAAATCATCTGAGCCTCAATTTCAACAAGTTTATAGTCAGGCTAGCTGTCTCGATAAGATGAACCCAACGATATGAAAGTTGGTTCAATCCACGTGTATCAAGCCCATATCAAGCTATCGAAGCATATTTGGAGGCATTGAGTCATCAATTGTATGGTCAAATGAACTTCAATTTGATATATTTATAATCAAATTGAGCATCCTTACGAGAGAAATCTGAAGATCCTAAGATTTCTCAATTCTAAGAGAATTAAGATACTCAAATCATTAGAAAAAACCTTTTGATCAAGTGAGATCAATATGGGGTTGTCTGATCAGGTGATTGGAGAAGTTGTGCACCAAAATACTAAAATTCCTCTCCTCCAAAGAGTATAAATAGACTCGTTCTCTTCATTTAAGGGGATAAGGAGAAGAAGAGGAATTATAAAACCAGCTATAGACTGAAGACCTGATATTGAATCACAGTCTTTGTAGTCCCTGACCACCATCCATCACTGTTGACAATCCTTGTTTATTAAACATCATATCACATAATTTTTTTATAATGGATAACACTTTCATTGAAGACCACTGATAACTTCTGGCATCTATAAATGTCGAACACCATCGACAAATACTTGTCGACCACCTTCGGTAGTTATTGCCTACCACAGCCAATCTCTAGTTCCAGGTGACCACACTTATAACCAATGTAGTAAAATAAGACTATTGTTCCTAACACGTCAATTTTTTTTTTTTTTTGCATTGTATAAATACAAGTGCAATGGTCAGTGTAAATTATAATTTCTTCCTCTTTGTAAGAAGGAAACCATTCACCAACAACAACCTATATGGCCAACTAATAATATTGTGGTCACTCACTATGACATATGTGGCCAAAAACTACCACTACAACTTTCAACTATGATCTATGTGACCAACTAATGCTATTATAACCGCTAATTGCAGACTCCGTGACCAATTGAATTTATTACAACTTCCAACTATGACAAATGTGACCGTTGTTACAATTGCAGTCACCAAAAATGCTTTTTGTGGCCAACAAAACGCTATTACAACTTCCAACTACGTCTTATATGACCAACTGGAATATTACAATCACCAACTACTACATATATAGTCAACTATTAATGTTACATCTTTCAACTATAACATTTGCGACCAACTACTACTGTTACAACTTTAAACTATGACATATGTGACAAACTAACAATTTTGTAGTTATCAACAATGGTCTTTGTGGCGGAATACTACTGGTACAAATTCTAATTACAACTTTTATGACCAACTGTTACTATTGCGACCACCGACCACCGACCTCAACCTTTATGACAAGTTACTTATCATTGTAATAACTAACTGCGACATTTGTGTTTAACTATTGTTATATTATAATCAACAACCACGTTTGTTATATAATAAATAATCACGTTTGTTGCAGCCCAATCATAGCTATGATGGCTAAACTATTATTGAACATCTGTGTTTTTCAGTTTTTTAATTTCATATTCTCTAATTCAGAAGAAAAGTTGACATATATACTTAAAATTCTGTAGTAGATTATTTTGACTTGGAATCGATCTTATATATTTTTTCGTACAAAAATTCTAATGCTTCCACATATCTGTATGCATAATTTTTATACGACACTAAGACATTAAATTATAATTTTAGCATGCAACAAAATTAAATAATTGAGATGAAATAATATTTTATAAGAAAATATTTTAAATATATGAAGACATACAAATTACTATTTTGCCACTGATGCAAATCTTTTAGCATTTTTCTCTCTTTAGACATAAATCAGGATCATATCAGCAGGTGATCGGGCCCCAACCCCGGTAGAATTTAAGAATGTATTAAAAGCCGAGCCCAGTCGGTCTTACCTTCCGGTAACGTTACCTCTTCCGACACCCTCCTTTTATTTCGCAGTTCTCCACCGACGTCGGATTATTCGAAGCTCCAGTATCTATGAAATATAGGCCGTACAGATCTTCCCTCCAACATAGCTCAGAAAAGCTACATTAATCTCTCTCTTTCTCTCAACAGTCCTTTTCTCTCTCTATCCCCAGTCCTCAGAATGCATTATAGCCCAATAATTAAGCGCCACGTGTTAAGCGGGCTCCATCATTATATTACGGTGGAGTCCGCTTGACACTTGATACCCCACTATTGAACTCCTAATACAAATAATTTTAGAATTCCTGACGTAATATTATCTCGTAAGAACTGTATGATTTCCGAAGGTAAAAAGTTTTGAAGAAGAAATATGCAAGAAAAATATAATAAAAATATTTTTTTATTATATTTGTCACCTCCCATTTCTTATGAAATTACAAATCTAGCATTTAAATTTTAATTTTTACTTTTGTACCACCCAAATCCTGCAAATCACATAAAAAATATCACCATTATAACTTTTAGAAGGTGAAGTATACTATTTCATGCATAGAAAAGGAGATATATATGTAAAAATTAAATCTTAGATGTTAGATATGTAAATACATCAAGATTGAATGGTTTGTACGTAAATCTTCTTCTTTTTAAGCCATGGAAATGATAATACTTGTCGGGTGAAGTTCCGAGAGTGTTTGATTGTGAGAAAACAATTGTGTATGTAAGACGTGCACAACGTTTC
The DNA here is from genome assembly GCA_002079205.1 of Phalaenopsis hybrid cultivar. Taxonomy (NCBI): domain Eukaryota; kingdom Viridiplantae; phylum Streptophyta; class Magnoliopsida; order Asparagales; family Orchidaceae; genus Phalaenopsis; species Phalaenopsis hybrid cultivar. The sequence continues at coordinate 26,810 of JXCR01111994.1, read as the reverse complement.
GTACGTCAGTCATACAGAGAGTACAAATCGGTTATATCAACTTTATATCTTCTATAACCTCCCTGTAATTTACATGTAACATAACTAGACCTTATATTAAGTTCCACGGTTCTATTTTCATATATTTGTAGGTTACAGGTAAGTTACAAATAGGTTACAGAGAGAATACAGATAATATAACACGAATATAACCCTCCTATATGCTTCGTATAATCCTGACATTCGCAGCGCTGCGTATGTCTTACGCACACAATTTTTTTCCTTGAGTGTGGGTTAGAGATGCGGTCAGTAAATTATTTTGGGAAAAAAATTTGTAGTATAATATAGATTAAGACTAGAGATAATTTAATAATAGGCCAATCATATACATATATATTAGTATAATTAAATAAAGGGCCGGCTGTTTATAAAAATAATATATATATTTATTCAGGATATTTACATACAGACCACCTGAAATATTGATATTTACAAATTAATCATTCGTGCGATTATTTTAAGCAAACGAAGCGATCTATTCACGCATTCCCCGATCAAACTAATGAGAATTTGAATAGAATGAAATACAACGGTTGGTGTTTTATCATAAATTTTGATATTTTAGTAAGAATTTGAAAAAATGGATGAATGAGGGTGGTTGATTTGTGAAAAAACAAGTTTGGGATGGCCTTTATGTAATTGATCCTTTACATTTTTATTTGGCCAAATGTCTACCAAGCTAAACTTTGGACATAAATAAATTTATAGACTAATATTGTTGAATCTCTCAATCCTCCAAACCCTAATTTTAGTATGTAGGCATAAAATAATAATAATAATAAGCCTAAGGGCTATTTGATTTGATGCAAAAGGAGTGTGTTGCATTTCTTTTGTAGGAGTTCAGAAAACTTCAAGTTTTTGTTAAGAAGAATTATAAATACAAGAGTTAATTCCTTAGTTTATTTTCTGTGTATTTGGAATTCTCTCGATTTCAGAGCATTATAAATACATAACTCTATGTAAGGTATTGAAGGTTGATGCCACTGTTGGCTGGCTGTTGTCGTCGCCCGAGGGGTCATCCCACTCATTAGCCATCGTTGTCGTCGTTTGCAGCCTGATTTACCCTCCAGCTGCTGTCTTTGTTGTCATCGCCCTTAGCTATCGAAAATTCATGTAAGATTTCATTTATTTAAAAATATGTTATTTTCATTTTACTTTAAACGAAACTAAAAAAAAATGAAATTAGTCATATATTTATTTTACATTAAACCAAACAACTTTATAGTATTGCAATTAAAGTGCATTCATTTTATACTTCATTATATTTTAGTAAATCAAGTGTACCCTAAATTTGAGAACTTACTATCCAACAAAATATTTTAGGCGCCTAGCACTAGAATGATTGCCTCCAGACCTTAGTGCCTAAGCAGTGCAAGATTTAAATAAAAAACTTTGCACTAATTTAGGATATGTTTTAGGCAGCTGCAACTTATTTAAAAGCTGTTGTAAAACTGCTAAAAAATAATTTGATGTTCAAAAAGCTGTGGTGGTTATTATAATTTTTTTTTTGAAAAAGTCAGACCACTGCTAGAAAGCTGCCACCGCACTTAGCCAGACCCTGTGGGAAAACATAGTTTTTAGTAATAGCTTTTTGAAAAACCTGCCAAAATACAGTTTACACAAACATATAAAACTGTGGTACTGTGTTGCACTGCCACTGCACTGCAACCCCAAACAGACCCTTAATGGTGGTTCTTTCCTTTTTTAAAGCCAAATTGGATTACAAAGTTCGTAGTTCAAACTCGCTCAAATTTCACAATAAATATTTGAACTTGAGAGGAAGAGAATGGAGATCTTTTTCTTCTTTACATAACTCAAGAGCATAAGTTCAATAGATTAAAATAAAATTCTTAATTTTAATGAGCATGAGTGGTGCCCTTGAGACAAACAAGCACATCATTAAGAAAAACTCTACCCTAATTAATCAGAGGAGGTCTATGTATAGCATCATGGTTCAAAACTAAACATCAATATACATTAGCAGAAGTGTAAATTAAGTAGTCCATAAGATGCCAAAGACAGATAAATACTAGACTGAACATTATTAAAAGATAGATTATACAAAGTAAATTTTAGGTAAATATGGGATTTACATACATATATTATTCAATTTTTATTAGTNTGTATATAATATAAGTTTTAATATACTATATTATTTATATATATTAATATTAGGGATATCAAATTGGCTCGTCATTCGCGAACAACTCGTGTTCGGCTCGTTCGTTATGAAACAAACACGAACAGTGACTTCACGAACAATTTCAAATATGAGCTCATTTCAGACAAACTAAATTTCGGCCTATGGCTTTTAGAAAAAAAAAATTTTAAAAGAAAAAAAAAAGCTATGATTTAACATAGGAATATTCGACCTATGGCTTTTTGGGCCACTGAAAATCAGTGAGAAAACATTTCTAAATAATTTTTTAGGCTCTGGATATTTATATTCAATTTAGAATTTTCCAATGGAAGATTTTTTGTTAGAAAACCATCGGAATGGATTTCTTGCTACTTTCAACCCCCTGATTGTAGCAAATATTGATATGTGCTAAAATATTTGTATAGAGTAATGAATTAACTTCATAGCGTTGGCATTGCACGAAATTTCAACACATACTTCAATAGAAGTAAGCAACCAGTAGCGATGTCAGAAGTTTTTTATGTGAAAAACCTGAAAAGGAAAAAAATATTATGTCTTGTCTTGTTAAAATATTCTATTATGAGTTAATGATTATAGCTTCGGCCCCTTGTCCCACATGTGGGAAAGGGTTATACAACTACTCGGGTTACAATGTATGTGTGTAGGAGGAATTGTTGCTTGTGACGGCAGCGGACACTGGAGGCAGCAAGTGTCAGGAAGAGTTAGAGGTGAATGCGGCTTGAGTTAGCAGTGACTGGAATTCGCAGAAGGTTGAGGAGGTCGGAAGCAACGGTTGCCAGAAGCAGTGGCATTGGAGGCTGGAAGAGGCGGCGCAAAGATGTTCCAAGTTGAAGGCAGCGGCCATAAAAGACGACGACCGGAAGAGGCAGCAATGAAGGAAGCCAAAGGCAGTGATTACTGGAGTTGGTTGGAGCACGTAGAAGCAATTGTGGCCAGAAGCGGTGGATTGAGGATGGAATAGGGGGAGACAACAACTTGAGGCGGATGCATTGGCCGAAAAAGATGATGATCGAAAGAGGCGAAGACAAAGGCGGTCAGAAGAGGTTGTGGCTGAAACCATTGGATACTGGTGATAGCTGGAAGCAGAGGTAGCCAAAAGAGGTGGAGGTCAGAGGCTATGGCCACTTGAGGGAGATTCGACCAGAAGCGGCGGTGAGTACTGGAAAAGGATATGGCCAGTGGCGGCGGCGATAGAATTTGTGGGCAAGGCTGCTCGAAGCTCTGGACTTGCACTTGCCCCAAGGTCTTGGTCTCTCTACATGAGGGGTTTGGGGCTCTATTTATAGAGTTCAAAACACAAATAAAGCAGAAATCCAAAACACTCTTGATCAGATGGCTCAGAGAGGTCCCCTTGATCAGACGGTGCTTGATGAAAATTTAACTGCCTTAATGATATCAGAATTGAGCGATCTTGAGCTCGTCGAATTAATCGTCTCACCAAGACGCTCAATTTGACTATAAGCATATCATATTTGACATCCGTTTGATCTTCCAGTTATGCCCGAAAAGCTTTCAAAAGTGATTTATTGCCTTGATTCAACTCGGATTGGAATGATTTTTGTACAGTTGGGTCCATCTCATCGTACTGGTCAGTTTGACTATAAGTTTATTAGAATCTGACTTCTTGACTAATTTTTATCAAATTTTGATTGTTTTACAAATAAAATTTACCTCAAGATACGTGTTATGCCTCGAAATTAGCTTTGGATATTAAAAAATTTGCTTGTGACGCATCAAATGTTATTCTCTCAAGAAAGATCCTATGAGTGCAAATAATTGACTAATATCTCTAGTATAAACCTCAAGAATGCGCATTCATTAAAAAGTCGGTGCCCAAATAAGAAGCTAATAATAAGTCCACAATCAGTAAAACTTTAAAAGAGCAAGTTGTTGATAGAATCTTCACTCAATAAAAATATCAAAAGGCTAAAAATTTTAGAATATATAGATTAATATCTCTAAATGATATAAGTACCATAATGTGTACATATACTCACAAATTTTTAAAGACTGGACTTGTGTTTTAAAGACTGGNGTCAAACTGGCTCGTTCGTTAAGAAACGAACACGAACAGTGACTTCACGAACAATTTAAAGCATGAACTTGTTTCAAACAAACTAAGTTTCGACCTATGGATTTTAGAAAAAAAAGAAAAAAATTTAAAAGAAAAAAAAAGCTATGATTTAACATAGGAATATTCGATCTATGGCTTTTTGGGCTACTGAAAATCAGTGAGAACACATTTCTAAATAATTTTTTAGGCTCTCGATATTTATTTCTAACTTAGAATTTTCCAATGGAAGGATTTTTGTTAGAAAACCATCGGAATGACACTTTTTCGACGGATTTCTTGCTACTAGAATATTTGTATAGAGTAATGAATTAACTTCGTAGCGTTGGTATTGCACGGAATTCAACACATACTTCAATAGAAGTAAGCAACCAGTAGCGACACCAGAAATTTTTACGTGGAAAACCTGAAAAGGAAAAAAATTTTGTGTCTTGTCTTGTTAAAATATTCTATTATAAGTTAATGATTATAGCTTCGCCTCCTTGTCCCAAATGTGGGAAAGGGTTATACAACTACTCGGGTTACAATGTATGTGCGTAGGGAGGAATTGTTGCTTGCGACAGGGAGCGGGTGGCGGTGACCAGAAACGGCAGCAGACACTGGAGGCAGCAAGTGTCAGGAAGAGTTAGCGATGAATGCGGTTCGAGTTAGCGGTGATTGGAATTCGCAGAAGGTTGAGGAGGTTGGAAGCAACGGTGGCCAGAAGCGGTGGCATTGGAGGCTGGAAGAGGCAACGCAAAGATGTTTCGAGTCGAAGGTAGCAACCATAAAAGACGGCGACCGGAAGAGGCAGGAATGAAGGAAGCCAAAGGCAGTGATTACTGGAGTTGGTAGGAGCACATAGAAGCAATTGTGGCCTGAAGTGGTGGATTGGGGATGGAATAGGGGGGAGGGAGACGACAACTTGAGGCAGATGCATTGGCCGAAAAAGTTGATGATCGAAAGAGGCGACGACAAAGGCGATCAGAAGAGGCTATGGTTGAAACCATTGGAGATCGATGATAGATGGAAGCAGAGGCAGCCAAAAGAGGTGGAGGTCGGAGGCTATAGCCACTCTAGGGAGATTTGGTCAGAAGTTGCAGTGAGTATTGGAAAAGGATATGGCCAGAGGCAGCGGTGATTGGATTTGTAGGCAAGGCTGAAACTCCCCCTTCTGGAAGCTCTAGACTTGCTCTTGGCCCAAGGTCTTGGTCTCCTTTCATGAGGGGTTTGGGGCTTTATTTATAGAGTTCAAATTAAAAATAAAGCAGGAATCCAAAATACTCTTGATCAGATGGCTCAGAGAGGTCCCCTTGATCAGATGGTGTTTGATGGAAATTTAACTGCCTTAATGATGTCAAAATTGAGCGATCTTGAGCTCATCGAATTAATCCTTTCACCAAAACGCTCGATTTGACTATAAGAATGTCATATTTGGCATTTGTTTGATCTTCCAGTTATGTCTGAAAAGCTTTCAAAAGTGGTTTATTGCCTTGATTCAACTCGGATTGGAATGATTTTTGTACAGTTGAGTCCATCTCATCGTACTGGTTAGTTTGACTATAAGTTTGTTAGAATCTAACTTCTTGAAAAATTTTTATCAAATTTTGATTGTTTCTAACAAATAAAATTTACCTCAAGATATGTGTTATGCCTCGAAATTAGCGTTGGATATTGAAAAGTTTGCTTGTGACGCATCAAATGTTATTCTCTCTAGAAAGATCCCTTGAGTGCAAATAATTGACCAATATCTCTAGTATAAACCTCAAGAAGACGCATTCATTAAAAAGTCGGTGCCCAAATAAGAAGCTAATAATAAGTCCACAATTACTAAAATTTTAGAAGAGCAAGTAGTTGATAGAATCTTCACTCATTAAAAATATCCAAAGGCTAAAGATTTTAGAAGGAGTATCATCTATATAGATTAAGATAACATAATGTGTACGTATACTCACAAATTTTTAAAGACTATGAACTTTTGTGTGTGTGTGTGTGTGTGTATGTGTCTAATCTCAGAAGACTATAAGATTAAAAAGATACAATTATAGTCAAAAATCTCAAAACACTAAAATCATTAATTGCTAAAAGTTTTATATTATATATGTTTATCTTTAAAATGAACGAATATTAAAAAAAATCTCAAAAAACTAAATGTCTCGCAGCTATTGTCAGACTACATGGTTATAGAAACCCTAGCAGAGCAATTCCAGCTGCCCACGTGAATAATATATATATATATATATATATATATATATATATATATATATATATATATATATATATATGATATATATATATATATATATATATATATATATATATATATATATATATATATATATATATTAGAAAAAAGATAAAATTATTATATATATATATATATATATATATATATATATATATATATATATATATATATATATTAAAATTGCTATATATATTAAAATATATAACTCTTTGCTATATATTAAGCAAAGAGTTAAATTTATACTCTTTAAACAAGCTTAAAGCATTAAACACAATCAATTGTTGATGACTACAACTAGTGATTATTATAGCTTAACTGTTGCCATTTGAATATTGTTGCTCGGATATAATTTTCAAGCTATAATTGTTTGATTATTATTTTAACACTATTAATTAACAGTGATATTTTTCGGCACTATTATAATGTATGAAGGATTAAATGTTCATTTATATTTATATGGTCTCATATTATCTAATTAAAAGAAGAGTGGAGCTTTATACCTTCAAATACATGATGAATTATTTTGACTAGAGTAGTCCCAACGGATTTTTCCATCAAGTTTTCTATAAAATATTTTTATCATGTCACGTGTTTTTTTCTATTTTTTTCCATTTACGTGTGGAATCTTCATGCAAAATTAATACATAAAATTCTCACCTTATCTTCAAGAGTGAGCAGATAGCACTAGCTATTTAAATTATTAAATATGAAATCCTATGATCATACCTAAGGAATAGAGTGTAGCACGAGAGAGAATAAAATGTGTGTGTGAGAGAGTGTGTGTGCAAAACTTCTAGAATTTTTATCACTGATTCATTAGACTTTTACAGTAGAAATGGCTCCTACATTTATAGACAAAGGAGGATACAAGAAGTACAATTTCTTATTTGCACTTGTCTTAATAGAGGCACTATAGAGTAATTTAGTAAATAAATAAATAAAGATTTAAATACAAGTGTAAATGGATAAAATAAATAAATAGGTCATCAACTGATCCTAGCTCTTTCTTCCAATTGGCTATAGGTGGTGGTAATCTCCGGATTGGCAAGAGGGGGACTGATAGACTACAATGAGCTTAAGGGTCCGTTTGGCGCAGCTTATATATGCGTTCGGCGTTTTCGGATAGCCGGGGTGGTGTTTGAAAAACACGTTCGGGCCAGCGGTGGAAATACACGCGTAAGGGTTTATACTATTACCTGTTGCTTCGTTCGCCGCTCTGAGCCCCCTGCTTTCCACGTTTAGGGATAGATTATTACTCCGCTACCCTCTTTGATCCCGTCTCGCCCCCTTCGATCCCGTCTCACCGTCGTTGCCCTAGATCTGTGATCACGCTCCCCTAATCTCGTCTCTGCTCATCGATTCTGTTTGTGATCGGAATCTTCAATCCCGTGCACTCCTCTGCTCAAAAGTTCTTTGAAATTTCTTTTAAATTTTTGCAGGTATCGTTCTTCTGAAATTTTTTAACTATTGGGAAATGCTGTGATTGTTGCGTGGGATCGTTCGTATGAAATTTTTTAAGTGTTGGGAAATGCCTGTGATCTCGTCTCTGCTCCTTGTTCGTCTGAAATTTTTTAACCTGAAATTTTTCTTCAAAACGTTGCTTGAGATCGTGGTCAAAATTTTTCAGCTGTTGGGAAATGCTATCATATGAAAGATTTGTTTTTCTTCAAAATGTTTCCTGGGATCCTCATTTTGGCATTGTTGGAATGTAGAGATGTTCCTTTTGGGTGAAATGTTGTTTCGTTGATCCTTATTTGGCATTGTTGAATGTTATCATATGAAAGATCAGTCAAACATTGTTTGTTTGATCTTTATTTGGGCATTGTTGGAATGCGGTGAAATTTTCTCTATTGTGGCAAGTTTTTGAATTGCATATAATCCAGAGATGTTCCTTTTGGGTGGGTGATTTTGGCATTGTTGGAATGCGTTAGAACAATCCTATACATGGAATAGCATATATAACATTGTTGGTTGTAACAAATGTTCTATCAATTACATGCAATAGCTGCAATATGTGGTTGATAGTATTTGTTGTAGTGTATGGTTTAATAGCTACATTGGATGAGCTGCATAAAGCTGTATTGCTTGATAGTTTTTTCGGGTTAGCTATCTGTATTGGTTACTAGATGCAGAAAGTTGTATTGTCTTTAGATGGTTGAACTGGTTACTAGTTGCAGAAATTAAAGATGGAAGATTTTGATGCATCAGCTTGTATTGTTGTTTCCAGTTTTACCAATTTGATAGCTATGTATTGTTGTCTTCGGTTTTGATGCATAAATTTTTTGGAGTTTTGGTTTTAGGAATTTCTGCAGCTTATTTATTTGAGAGCATGTTGTAGTAAGCTTACACATTTGAGAGCTTATTTGTAGCTATGTAATCTTACAGATTTGCTTAATAAAACTTTCGTGGATTGCCTTCTGTGGATGTAGGTCATTGGTCGAGCCACATAAATCTCTTGTTTACCATTTTTTTTGGTAAATTGGAACATTGTGGAAATAATGTTGGTTGTCAATGTTTTATTTATGATATGTTCTTTTAGTTTTAAATTGTAAAATATAATTTCATAAGTTGTGGAATTAACATGGATGAAGTTGGGCTTTTTTTTATACATTTAGCAAATACTTATTTTCCTTTGTTTCTTAGAGTTTAATGTCTAAGACGTCTGAAGGGGGACTCTTTGCAATGTGGGATAAAAAATTTACCAATATATTTTACGATCTATGTATTAAGGAAATTGAATTGGGGAACATACCAACTACGTATTTTAATAAGAAGCGTTGGTAAAATATTGCTAAGAGGTTCAAAGAATTGACTGGAAGATATTACAATAGACTTAAATTAAAAAAAAAATGGGACCAATTGAAGAAAGAATGGGAAAATATGGAAGAAGCTGAAATGTGGCTCTACCGGATTGGGTTGGGATCCCGAACTATTGATGCTCCAAATGAATGGTGGGCTGAAAGATTAGAGGTACTAAATACAAATGTCTTTTCTTAATTTCATTATTTTTTATTTAATACCTAAAATCCTCTAATAAATGTCTTATATTCCAGGTAATGCCAACTGCAAAAAATTATAGGCAGTGCGGAATTGATCTAGAGTTCGAGGAAAAAATAGGCATAATGTTAAAGGGGTTGTCGCGACTGGAAAGAATTCATTCAACCCAAGTGAAATGGGATTTTCAGGAATATCAGATGACTTGCCACCTGAACAGGTCATAGCTGATGATGAAGGACATAGTATTAACCAAAAGGAGATTGGAGAGTCTAGTTCCATGTTCAAGAGGTCTAGGTTTGACAGGAGGAGGAAAGAGAAGGATAGTTTCTTTAAAAGCTCATTTCATGAACTAATTGTTGTTTTTTCAGCTCCACCTCCCCCTGACAGCACCATCTGGGACTGCGTTGTCATTTTGGACATTATTTCAGAAGTAGCTGTTGATATACGCATTCAGGCAAAATGTATTAGAAAACTTGATGACCCTACTCGTAGGCAAATGTTCATGGCCCAATGGCCCGAGCTGCGCCTTAAATATTTATGCATTTTAGTAGAAGAATGAGACTGTTTTTGTAAAAACCTGTCGGTAAATGTATTTCATTTTATGTACTTCATTTGTGGATGCTTTGTATTTCATTTAATGTACTTCATTTCATGATGCTTGGATTTTCATTTTATGTACTTCATTTATTGATGTTATGTATTTCATTTATGTCATTTTCCAGATGCTTTCTTCGCTAGATGTATTTTATTTATGTCATTTTCTGCTAAATTATTTCATCCTAATGAATTTATAACTTCAGGATGGATCCACTACGAGAACGTCGTAAAAGAATGACATGGGTTGCAACAATAGCTACATTATTGTTAGAATATTACCGCTCCAACACTAGACTTATACCACACATGACGTCCTCATATGTTGGGGACAAATGTGTGGGCGAGATGCTTGTTGGACATCCAATAAGGTTCGGTAGCATTTTTCGAATGAGTGCACCCATTTTTATGGATCTTCTACATGACTTATGTTGTGACCACAACCTCCAAGGTTCTTCTAGAATGACCACAAGAGAGGTCTTGACTATAACATTATATAGTTTATCACAGAATGAATCAGTTAGAGGAGCTATGAAACGATTGCAGCAGTCCTCGGAAACAATTAGTCGATACTTCTACAAAGGTATACAAGCACTTGTGAGTTTAGCAGTACAAAACATTAAGTCATATGATCCATCGTTCACAACTATTCTTGAACAAATTGCTAATGATCCATGTTGCATGCCATATTTCAAAGTAAGTTTGATTAGTTTGTTACTTTTACTTCAATACACGTTCAATTGCTAACTATGAGTTACAGATCTGTATTGGAGCAATCGATGGTACCCATGTGGTTGCCCGACTACCAAGTCATGAAAGGATCACGTATATTGGTCGGAGTGGTAAAACTACCCAAAATGTGATGACAGTGTGTAACTTCAACATGTGCTTCACATTTGTAATAGCGGGGTGAGAAGGAAGTGCACATGACAGTCATCTTTTTTCTTATGCAACTAGGAATCGAACACAGTGTTTTCCTCACCCACCTCCAAGTATGTTCTTTTTAATTAAACATCTTGTTAATTACATTAATTATTTTTAATTAATATTTTCTTTCATAACAGGAAAGAATTATTTGGTAGATGTTGGGTATCTGATGCTAAGGGGCTACCTGAAGCCCTATCCAGATACCATATACCATATTCCTGATTTTGAGCGAGCAAGTGGCACGATTCGTGGCAAAAAATAAATGTTTAACAAATGACACTCCTCTTTACGTGGGGTTATTGAAAGAACATTTAGAGTGTGGAAGAAGAAATGAGTTATCCTACGTGATATGCCCTCGTATTCATTTCCCAAATAGGTGCAAATTGAGGTGGACGCTATGACACTTCACAACTTCATCTGACGACATCCCTCTCATTCAGATACAGACTTCGATATTGCTGATGATTATCCAATTATTGACTCCTAAGAACCTTCAGGATCTTTAGCTAATAATGAGATCGAGTCTACTGAATATGAAACTCAGGACGGTGAGGGTGCAGCCGAGATGTCTGCTCTTAGGGAGTCTATAGCAAATGCTATATATTACAGCCAATCCAGCAAGTCTTTCTTTTCTTTGTATAAGTTCTGACATTCGTTTTTTTTTTTGTTTTTTTCACAGTTATACAAATATGTCTTCTAGGATATCAGTTACAGACAGAGGTATTTTGTGTTATTGTGGACTACCGTCTCCGTTGCTCGCGTCATGTCAGTCTCATAGCTTTGAGAGGCAGCTCTACGGTTGTGCCAAGGGTGTTTTAGCTCGTTGTGGTTTCTTTCGGTTGGCTGACAGTCCCACATATTATACTGCCAGCAGTCATGGAAATCTGATGTTTTCCCAGGTTGATAGTGCAGATGAGGACAGACGTAGCCAGAGTTTGAAATTAAATATTTTAATATTTCTCATTATAGTTGTACTTGTCTTTGTCCTTTTTTTATTTATTCTGGTACTCACGAGAGTGTGAGAACTATATGTCATCTTTTGGAACTGATCTGTGATGATTGTATGCTTCTGCACTATATGCTTCTGTATTACCAATAAGCTATTCGAATAAGCTGCCCCAAACAGTTTTATCAGACAGGGACAGGAATGTCAGTTAACCACCAATAAGCTAATCTGAATAAGTTGTCCCAAACAGCAAATCAGATTATTCTGATAATCTGCAGATTATCAAATTATCACAATAATCTGCTTATCAGTAGATTATAAATAATCAACAGTTGCGCCAAATAGACCCTAAGTTATCGTCCACCTGAAGTTATCTAGTGGTCAACAAAATCTTAGACAGGTTGGCCCTCGTTGGACGATCCGCTTCTATGGTTTGTAGATCGTCTTTGAATTCTGCACCGAGAGGTTGAATGTATCTGGCCCACGTGTTGTATGCTTTAATTATTGGTGGTCCTGTTTTGACCAATAAAATTTCCTAAAGTCCTGATTTATTTTTGGTGCACATAAATTATTCTCCTCTAAATTTCATACTTTTATAGAGCTCGCCTTTCCCTCAATCTTAATATTAATAAGAAAATTTAATTCTAGTTTATGGTATATAATTCAAAAAAAATATCTTAATAATAAAATCAAAACCTTAAAATGAAAAAAAAATCTTCAAAAGTTTAAAAATGCTCGACGGCTGCCGGAAGGAGAATGTGATGCATATGATGGATGGGTGGATGAAATCATGCATGATGACATCGTACATTCGCTCCGACACCTGTATGTGCTGGCGGTGGGGCCTGCACGACGGCGCATTCGCCGTCGATTTTGATCTGAATTTTATATCCGAGACTCGACGGTCATGATTCATATTTTTACGGTCCCCGTCGGTGGGGCCCGCGAAGGAGGCGCACGTGATTTCGTAGAGCAGTGCGGTACAATGAATTGATGGATGGCTCAACACGATACGGTACCACCGGCAACTCGTTTCTCGAGACTTTTATAATTAGGCTCGATAAAAATTTACTTTATCACTTAATAACTCTTAATAAATCCAAAAGTTTTTAATTATCTAGTTTTAGTGGAGGTGGGCCCACCTATTATATTTTCATGAATATTTTGAAAATTTTTTTTTGTTTTACAGCCATATAAAAAGGAAAATTTATATACATTAGCACGTAATTTTTTAAAATGATAATATTATTTTTGATGTGAACTAAAAGTTTTTGAGTGTTGTATGTGTAGATATAGAAGTTTAGGTATGAGGTATGTAAATACATCATAGTTATGTTCTATGCATGTGTTGAATCCTTGTATGTTTGTGATTCACACCAATGAATAGGTCGTAAGATAGGAGGGGGGAGAGAGGGAAAAAGAGGGAAGTGTACGGTGATGAATAGTAATTCAAATTGTTAGGCTCTGTTTGGCGCAGCTGCAACTTCTCAGCTTTTCAGCTGCAGCTGAGCTGCCCCAGGAAGCAGCTGTGGGGAAACAACTGCGGGGAAGCTGACTGTCTGTTTGGTGCAGTTGTGTTTTGAAGAGCCGAAAGCTGGGGCCGCGAGATGGATATCGTGGCCCGCTTTTCTTCCGCTTCAGCTTCGTTCTGCCGCGATGCTGCGAGCCAAACGATCGAATTTCGCGATTCCCTACCGCGAAGTCGTAAAAAAGTGGCCCCAAACGGAGCCTTAATTAGCATTTTTTTCATGAAATGATCCCCTTATTTATAGATGAGGGGCTAGAATATATAAAATTACATGTTTGTCACTACTTTAATGGGGTTGTTACATGATATTTTATGCATTTTATGTATATATAAACCTTTGGTTCGGCTAACTTATGACTTGATCGATTGAAATCAATTAGTCCTGGTTTAGCAATACTTGTTCATCTGATTGAGCTGAATCTAGGCTTTCGGTCAACTCTTGATTGTCTTTAGGTCAACAGGACTTAACTCAATCAGCTTGGCTTTGTCGACAAGCTATTCTAATCTAATTGTCGATTATTGATCTCTTAACAAGGAACTCTTGTCTGGAGGGCAACGTTAGGCTATCAGGCAGATGATGAATCATCATAATTTGATAGATTGCTCACTCCTTGACTAGGTGATCATTGAGGATGCTTTATGTGATTATATTATGGCTAGTTCTCGTCAGTGAATAAGGGATTGTAAGTACCTAAGAATGTTGAACTCTTCTCTTGAGTTAGGTTGTGGTGACGAACAAGTTGATGCCCTTGGCTTAGCTCGATTGATCTTAGTCTTTGGTTCAGATGGCCTGCATTTGGTAGGCCTCTTGCCCCGGTTCAGAACGTTGCACCTGGTCAGGCGGGCCTTTTTAGTATTCTGCCAGGGCACCCTTATTCTTTCGTTAGTGGACTCTTAGCCTTCCACCCGTGGAGCCCTAGTCTTTTGTTTATAGGCCCTCCTTAGTTCACTCCTTTTTACTTAATTGTTCCATTAGATTTCCTTGAGATTCTTGCGGAGACATGTATATGATGTACATATTTTAGTCCTCCAATTCACTTAATTTTTGAAAGTGTCAAAGGTGGTAAGAATAAAAGAATTAAAGGCAAAAATAGATTCATTTATTTTGTAATCATAGCATTTAATTATTGCACTCCCTGAACTTTTGTGCCCATAAATCATAATTGATGTCATTACTTATCACATTCTCTATTGTGTTTTTTGTGTTTTAGTTAATCGATTCTTAAAATTTCTCCTTAATGAGTTGTCAGAAACATTTGAATGATGCCCCTAGCACAAGATGATGAACAGGTCCTCTGGATTGTATGTGTTGCGACCTAGTTCTGCCGAGAAAAATAAGGAGGAAGGACACATGAAGTGGGTTCACCCAAATCATTTCAAGGCCTTCAGCGGGAAAAGGATCAAGCAAAGGAAATGAGTATATTGGGCGGCCAGGCTGCAGGCACGTCAATCCAACCTCCTACGGTGGTCGATGACCAACTGACTGACATTCCTCTTGCACGGGAATTCGCTATAGCACGTTTTTCAGGGGCCAAGAAGTTCTTGGAGCTCTGTCAGTGGCTGAGGGGCAAAGGACCGCGACCTCTCCACCTTTGCTTGGTGTGAGCAGTTTTTCACTCCAGTGGACTGATGTGGATCGGCTTCTTGGTATAAGAAAACTTGATCTCTTGTGGTTAGAAAAGTTATATTCATGTTTTTTGACGCTTGCTCTTTGATGCAGAACATGTGGGTTCAACTCTAAGGCCAGTTCAAGCCACTTCGATGTTAGCCCGGTGCAAGGAGAATATGGCCAACCGCCCGACCAGACTCCTTGCAACCCAATAAAAGTTGACCACGAGCGGAGGCTGTCTTCTGGGTCGCTAGCTCATTGCCTAAAGGGGATGGAGAACTCCTACACCTGGATTACAGGGATATAAGAGGGGAAGAAATAAAAGAATTTGCAGGAGAAGACGATGGCATATCGGTCGGAGCTGGTGCTGGCTGACATTCGTGAAACTTGATAAATTCTTTGGATCCATAACAAATGCAACCTCAAAAATATGTTTAAATTTGGTTGAAAAGTGTTGTATGAGAAGTTAACGATGACTTGTCTCGACCGAGGCCACAAACTTGCCACTTGTAATATTTGATTGTCACTCATAGCTAATTGTATAATTTGTGCTATTACTATGGAATGAAATGATTTCTACTATCAATGTTGTATCAACAGCATTGCTCAATTATTTTAGGCTGATTAAATAATGTCTTCCAAGAACATACTAAACCTATTCATATTGATTTGTAGCTTAAATGATGAGGTTGTTTGCTCTGTTATTTTTTTTGTATGATGCTTTTCTCAAGGTCAATCACTGATATCTTATCAAATCATATTATCTAATTCATTTTCTTGAGATGCATACTAAACTCAAATTGTTTCATTAAATTTCTTGGAATTTTAGAGAAAAAAAAAACATTAATATTATTAAGAGAATTAAGATCATCTGATTATTGCATAGTTTTATCATTAATTAGTGAGTGAATTTTTTATCATTTAATTTCTTTTATGGATATTTTTCTCTACCTATATATAACCAAGCATATATCATGCAAAAGCAATTTTTTACTCTCATAAATTATTATTATATCTCAGGTAGAGATTAAATACTTTAAATTTGATATGTCATTAACAAATTTTTATCGAAAAACATCTCGATGCATTTTTTAGTAAAAATTTTTCAAATTCAAATTTAAAATCATCCGAGCCTCAATTTCAGCAAGTTTATAGTCAAGTTAGCTGTCTCGATAAGATGAACCCAACGATATCAAAGTTGGTTCAATCCACGTGTAATCAAGCCCATATCAAGCTCTTGAAGCATATTTGGAGGTGTTGAGTCATCAATTATATGGTCAAATGAACTCCAAAGTTGATATATTTATAATCAAATTGAGTATCCTGATGAGAGAAATCTGAAGATCCTAAGATTTCTCAATTCCAAGAGAATTAAGATACTTAAATCATTAGAAAAATCCTTTTGATCAAGTGAGATCAATATGGGGTTGTCTGGTCAGGTGATTGGAGAAGTTATGCACCAAAATACTAAAATTCCTCTCCCCCAAAGAGTATAAATAGACCCGTTTTCTTCATTTAAGGGGATAAGGAGAAGAAGAGGAATTATAAAACCAGCTATAGACTGAAGACCTAATATTGAATACCAGTCTCTGTAGTCCCTGAGCACCATCCATCACCGTTGACAATCCTTGTTTATTAAACATCATATCACATAATTTTTTTATAATGGATAACAGCTTCATTGAAGACCACTGATAACTTCTGGCATATATAGATGCCGAACACCATCGACAAATACTTGTCGACCACCTTCGGTAGTTACTGCCTACTGCAGCCAATCTCTGGTTGCAGGTGACCACTACTTATAATCATTGTAGTAAAATAAGACTATTGTTCCTAACACGTCATTTTTTTGCATTGTAAAAATACAAGTGCAATGGTCAGTGTAAAGTATAATTGCGTCCTCTCTTTAAGAAGGAAACCATTCAACAACAACAACATATATGGCCAACTAATAATATTGTGGTCACTAACTATGACATATGTGGCCAATAACTACTACTACAACTTTAAACTATGATCTATGTGACCAACTAATGATATTATAATCGCTATATGCAGACTCTGTGACGAATTGACTTTATTACAGCTTCCAACTATGACATATGTGGCTGTTGTTACAATTGCAGTCACCAAAAATATTTTTTGTGGCCAACTAACGCTATTACAACTTCCAACTACGTCTTATATGACCAATTGGAATATTGCAATCACCAACTACTGCATATATAGTCAACTATTAATGTTACATCTTTCAACTATAACATTTGCATCTTTCAACTATAACATTTGCGACCAACTAATACTATTACAACTTCGAACTATGACATATGTGACCAACTAAACAATTTTGTAGTTATCAACTATGGTCTTTGTGGCGGAATACTATTGGTACAAATTCTAATTACAACTTTTATGACCAACTATTACTATTGCGACCACCAACCTCAACCTTTATGACAAGTTACTTACCATTGTAATAACTAACTGCGACATTTGTGTTTAACTATTGCTATATTATAATCAACAACCACATTTGTTATATAATAAATAATCACGTTTGTTGCAGCCCAATCATAGCTATGATAGCTAAACTATATTGAACATCTGTGTTTTTCAGCTTTTTAATTTCATATTCTCTAATTCAGAAGAAAAGTAGACATATATAGTTAAAATTTTGTAGTAGATTATTTTAATTTGGACTCGATCTTATATATTTTTTCATACAAAAATTTTAGTGTTTCCACATATCTGTATGCATAATTTTTATACAACACTAAGACATTAAATTATAATTTTAGCATGCAACAAAATTAAATAATTGGGATGAAATAATATTTTATAAGAAAATATTTTAAGATATGAAGACATACAAATTACCATTTTGACATTGATGCAAATCTTTTAGCATTTTTCTCTCTTTAGACATAAATCAGGATCATAGCAGCAGGTGATCGGGCCCCAACCCCGGTAGAATTTAAGAATGTATTAAAAGCCGAGCCCAGTCGGTCTTACCATCCGGTAACGTTACCTCCTCCGACACCCTCCTTTTATTTCGCAGTTCTCCACCGACGTCGGATTAATCGAAGCTCCAGTATCTATGAAATATAGGCCGTACAGATCTTCCCTCCAAGATAGCTCACAAAAGCTACATTAATCTCTCTCTCTTTCTCTCAACAGTCCTTTTCTCTCTCTATCCCCACTCCTCATAATGCATTCATAGCCCAATAATGAAATGCCACGTGTCAAGCGGGCTCCATCATTATGTTACGGTGAAGTCCGCTTGATACATGACATCCCATCATTGAACTCCTAACACAAATAATTTTAGGATTTCTGACGTAATATTATCTCGCAAGAACTGTATGATTTCTGAAGGTAAAAAAAGCTTTGAAGAAGAAATATGCAAGAAAAATGTAATAATAATATTTTTTTATTATATTTGTTACCTCCCATTTCTTGTGAAATTACAATTCTAGCATTTAAATTTTAATTTTTACTTTTATACCACCCAAATCTTGCAAATCACATAAAATATATCACCATTATAACTTTTAGAAGGTGAAGTATACCATTTCATGCATAGAAAAGGAGATATATATGTAAAAAATTAAAGTTTAGATGTTATATATGTAAATACATCAAGATTGAGTGGTTTGAATGTAAATCTTCTTCTTTTTAAGCGATGGAAATGATAATACTTGTTGTGCGTGAAGTTCAGAGAGTGTTTGATTGTGAGAAAACAATTGTGTATGTAAGACGTGCGCAGCGCTGCGTACGTCAGAGTTATACAGAGAGTATAGAGCGGTTATATCAGCTTTATATCTTCTATAACCTCCCTGTAATTTACATGTAACATACATATACCTTCTATTAAGTTCCACAGTTCTATTTTCATATATTTATAGGTTACAGGTAAGTTACAAGTAGGTTACAGAGATATTACAAATGATATAACGCGAATATAACCATTCTATACGCTTCGTATAATCCTGACATACGCAGCGCTGCGTATCTCTTACGTACACAAATTATTTCCTTGATTGCGGGTTAGAGCTGTGGTCAGTAAATTATTTTGGGAAAAAAAAATTTGTAGTATAATATAGATTAAGACTAGAGATAATTTAATAATAGGCCAATCATATACATATACCTTAGTATAATTAAATAAAGGGCCGGCCGTTTATAAAAATAATAAGTATATTTATTCGGGATAGTTACGTACAGACCACCTGAAATATTGATATTTACAAATTAATCATTCATGCGATTATTTTAAGCAAACGAATCGATGTATTAATTTTGATATTTTGAGTAAGAATTTGAAAAAATGGATGAATGAGGGTGGTTGATTTGTGAAAAAACAAGTTTGGGATGGCCTTTATGTAATTGATCCTTTACATTTTTATTTGGCCAAATGTCTACCAAGCTAAACTTTGGACATAAATAAATTTATATTTTAATATGAGAGACAAAGACTAATATTGTTGAATCTCTCAGTCCTCCAAACCCTAATTTTAGTATGTAGGCATAAAATAATAATAATAATAATAAGCCTAAGGGCTATTTGATTTGTTGCAAAAGGAGTGCGTTGCATTTCTTTTGTAGGAGTTTAGAAAACTTCAAGTTTTTGTTAAGAAGAATTATAAATACTAGAGTTGATTCCTTAGTTCATTTTCTGTGTATTTGGAATTCTCACGATTTGGGAGCATTATAAATACACAACTCTATGTAACGTATTGAAGGTTGATGCCACTGTTGGCTGGCTGTCGTCGTCGCCCGAGAGGCCACCACACTCATTAGCTATCGTTGTCGTCGTTTGCAGCCTGCTTTACCCTCCAGCTGCTGTCTTCGTTGTCATCGCCCTTAGCTATCAATAATTCATGTAAGATCTCACTTATTTAAAAATATGTTATTTTCATTTTACTTTAAATGAAACTAAAAAAAAATGAAATTAGTCATATATTTATTTTACATTAATCCAAACAACTCTATAGTATTGCAATTAAAGTGCATTTATTTTATACTTCATTATATTTCAGTAAATCAAGTATACCTAAATTTGAGAAATTACTATCCAAGAAAATATTTTAGGCCCCTAGCACTAGAATGATTGTCTCTAGTGATAAGGAGGTTAACACAAAGTGACTAGACCTTAGTGCCTTAGCAGTGCAAGATTTAAATAAAAAACTTTGCTCTAATTTAGGATATGTTTTCGGCAGCTGCAGCTTATTGAAAAACAGCTGTGAAGTTGCTAAAAAATAATTTGATGTTTAAAAAGCTGCGGTGGTTATTATAATTTTTTTTTTGAAAAAGTCATACCACTGTTTGAAAGCTGTCACCGCACCTAGCCAGAGCCGGTGGGAAAACATAGAATTTAGTAGTAGCTTTTTGAAAAAACTGCCAAAATACAGTTTACACAAACATATAAAACTATGGTACTGTGTTATATTGTCACTGCACCGCTACCCCAAACAGGCCCTTAGTGGTGGTTCTTTCCTTTTTTTAAAGCCAAATTAGATTACAAAGTTCCTAGTTCAAAATCGCATAAACTTCACAATAAATATTTGAACTTGAGAGGAAGAGAATGGAGATCTTTTTCTTCTTTATAAAACTCAAGAGCATAAGTTCAATAGATTAAAATAAAATTCTTAATTTTAATGAGGATGAGGGGTGCCCTTGAGACAAACAAGCACATCATTAAGAAAAACTCTACCCTAATTAATCAGANTCCAATTTGGTCAATTTGACCATCTCATAGAATTTAGTGGTAGCTTTTTGAAAAAACTACCAAAATGCAGTTTACACAAACATATAAAATTGTGGTACTGTGTTGCACTGTCACTGCACTGCTGCCCCAAACAGACCCTTTGTGGTGGTTCTTTCCTTTTTTAAAAACAAATTAGAGTACAAAGTTCCTAGTTCAAACTCTCATAAATTTCACAATAAATATTTGAACTCGAGAGGAAGAGAATGGAGATCTTTTTCTTCTTTATAAAACTCAAGAGCACAAGTTCAATAGATTAAAATAAAATTCTTAATTTTATTGAGCATGAGGGGTGCCCTTGAGACAAACAAGCCCATCATTGAGAAAAACTCTACCCTCATTAATCAGAGGAGCTCTATGTATAGCATCATGGTTCAAAACTAAATATCAATATACATTAGCAGAAGAAAAATCACCTAATCTCAAATGATTGTCATTCATGCTCAAAACAACTAAAAAATAAAATAAAATGCTTAAAGAAAAGNCTAATTAATCAGAGGAGCTCTATGTATAGCATCATGGTTCAAAACTAAATATCAA
The DNA here is from genome assembly GCA_002079205.1 of Phalaenopsis hybrid cultivar. Taxonomy (NCBI): domain Eukaryota; kingdom Viridiplantae; phylum Streptophyta; class Magnoliopsida; order Asparagales; family Orchidaceae; genus Phalaenopsis; species Phalaenopsis hybrid cultivar. The sequence continues at coordinate 5,404 of JXCR01111994.1, read as the reverse complement.
TATACATTAGCAGAAGAGTAAATTAAGTAGTCCATAAGATGCCAAAGACAGATAAATACTAGACTAAACATTATTAAAAGATAGATTATACAAAGTATATTTTAGGTAAATATGGGATTTACATACATATATTATTCAATTTTTATTAATTTTAAATAAACATTATTAATAGAAAGATTACACAATATTATATATATAGAGATTTACATACATATTATATATATATCATACAATTAATTATAAAAAATTAAATGTAAGATATATAAATACGAAAAAAATCATATATTAATACTTAAGAAAATCAGCTAAAGTGTGAAAACTAGAAAAACAGAATGAAAAGAGTAAAGTTTAATCTTCTTATGATTTTTGTATTATTCTTTCCTATTTATTTAAATTATTTTTTGTATGTCTGAAATGCGACAGGATGAATTTCTACGAAATTCAATAAACTACAAGAGAAAAGAACTATCGAGAATGGCCCACATAAGAAAAATTAAATGTCATATCAAAAGGAGACTAAAAAGCCTAATTGACCAACCATAGTTCACTGCGAGTAGGATTTGAAGTCGGCCGAACGAAGGTTGCCAGGTCAAAGATCAAGAACACCAAAACAAGAGAAGGTATCATCCCAACTTTCATGCAAACACCTCCAACCTCCTCATAAGCACCTCCAAGACTCTCTAAGATCCTAAAGTTCTCATCGACAATGACTCTTCACAAATACACTAGAAGGATCTCTTATCAAGAGAAAGGTTATCTGTCGGGTCACGATGATCAACCCTCTGTCCGACAGCCTAATCTCATCATGTCGACAGGAGCACTTCTCACGTAAGAGTCGATAATTGACCACCGGAGCAAAGCAGCTTATTGATCGACCGAGTGAATATTCGAGTGACAGAAAGACAACCAAAGCGATCAATTGCCCTATGCTTTTTAATTCTTTTTAAAAACTCAAAGTTGTCAACTTGCCTATTTATATATCATTGTTTTATTCCCTTATTCGAATAAATCTCTCTCTCCGATGATACAAATGATTTGAAGAGGAGATGAATAAAAAAGAATGATATACAACAACAAATAGACAGACAATTTTAAAAAGAAATATGGAAGGCTTATTTATGGGTAATCTTCGTGTGATAAGTCAAGAGCATATGTTTGAATAAGAACGGATCGAAATATCTTGAAACATGGTATCCACAAAGAAAATCCCTACATGAACCACCATAATCAGAGAACAAAAAAGAACATTTTTATTCTTGGGTCAAGGGCACTTTCAAAGGAATGTTTCCCTTTGGTTACTTACAACTTGGGGGTACCTAAGAGTACTCTTGATAAAAGGGTTTTCGTTTACATTATTATAACTTGGTGCAAATAGAACATTAAATGAGGGTTATTTCATATGGGAATACCGTGATGCTTTCAAATCTCTTGCTAAGCCGCATGGTAAAGAGTGATCTCTCATATCCCAAATGGGTAGTGGCTCATAGGCATGTGAAACCTATGAAATAACTAAATCATCTCGACAAGGATATCACAATGCTTCAGAGATTTCCTGGGCATAAGGGCAGAGGGTGAATCATCATATCCCAAATAAGCGAAAGCTCATCAGTAATCAGGTCTTCAAGGAAATACCAACGAAGTCATAAAAGAACGATATAACTCAAAATAGCTCAACAAATGGAAAGTAAAGTAATCCTTAAGCAGTTAGAGGTAGTTGTGTCAGGATACCACAATTCGTTATCTCAAGCCACTAAGACCCCAAGTCTACTTGGTCGTGAATATAGTCGATCCAACAAAATTGGAGACTCCTTATGAATAATTTGTGAATTGCATCATCCAAGGATATCTCAGTAACCCTAAGGTCAAAAGAAGAAAATTCTAAGTCCTATGACCCATGCAGGTGGAGCTTAAATAAGTGAGACTTATATTTGTCAAGCAAATGATAGGTCAAATGCCTCAAGTAAGAAGGGAAAAGAAGAGGTCCAACTACAAAGCTAAAGAACAGTCACCACAAAAAATTATATCCCGTCTAGGTCTAAGAAGCCTCTAACACCCTAATCGCGCTAACAGTCAGATTGAAGAAGCACAAGAGACTTCTCTTCGGAACATACAAATATGATACAATTATCTAAAGAAGTCCTATGCATAGAGGCCTTAATAAATGACTTAAGAAATTTCCATGCCATGCAAACCATTTTAAAAGCTTCCTGAAGGCCATGCAGGAAAGTAAAGTGCGGGTTTTAAAATCTTGAATTATTTTAATTCTAAAATTTGATTAATCTTAATATTTTATTAATAAAATTTTGGAGAAAAAATTATAATATTAGGGTCCTTAAAAAGCATAGATTATTTTTTATGATCATTCTCAGATAAAAAACAAAAAAAAAGAAACACAAAAAAGAAGCTTTCACAAAACAAAACTCAAGGCAAACCAAACAAAATATTAAGATTGGCCGGTGTTGCTGGGTCGATAACATCGTTTAGAAAAGCAGCAAAAGCGGTCGAAATCCACATATAAATGTCTGGTCCTAATTTTAGACAGTAGTATAACTTTAGATTTAAGGTATGAGACACGAGCAACTGCTCTTGGCCCCCATCATATGGTTCAACGTGTCATCCTCCTCAGAACTCATGCTTGTATCATGTTTCTCATACAGAATCAATCCAAAGACTCTATCAAATACATGATGAAATAAAAAAGGGCACGATCTACAAAAAACTTTGCACGAGTTATATCATGCAACACATATGAGTCATGTCTGGCGGGAGAAGCTTAACAACATTTGCAAGAAAGGGTCAGCGTATAATCATGATATTGCCCCTTCTTTATTAAACTACTGTGTGTGTATATTTAGGCAAAGCTCCCTATAAGAGAAAACCGTCCCTAATATATTATTGCACATTTATACACTCAGTAAACACACAAAAGCACAAGCAAAGTGATGCCTGGCTAGGGCAACCAACCCTGCAAAGAATAAGCACTACACATAAAAAACTATCTAGTACCCTAGCCTAGCACACAATATTCCAAAAGTATCCTAACCAGCATCTAAGTGCTCGGGATAAAGTCTTCGAGTATGTATGAATTTAACGAGGTCACCACACTAGTTACAAATCTTTTTTCATCATACAAATGTCAAATCTTCCAAACTCTCCATGAAGGGTTGAAACCGCCAAAACTAGGAGAAATATGGATTCTGTTCATTTAGGGTTGGGGCTAAGGCTTTTGCAAGGATATCACTCATATTCGTAAGAGATTTGTACATGAAGGTCGCTATGCTAGCAGCTTTCTCTAGAAGAACAAAAACATAGCCCAAATCATTCTCTAGCACAATCCTAATGCTAGCTCAGGAAAGAAAAATGCAAGGGAAAAAGTGTATCACCTACGCAATGTTTGATGACATCCTCAGTTGTAAAGATGAAGCTCTCCTTAAGTAGGAGAGTGGATCCTCTCCCCCTTCTCACAAGTACGAGAGAAAGCTCACACTATGCAAGAGATGATGATTTCTTCCCTTCTTCAAAGTCGTGTAGAAGCTCTCCTTTTGGAACTTTCTTCGCTCTTGATATCTTCTCCAAGGATCGGTGGTGGAAAAGGAAAAAAAAATGATGAAAAAACTAGATTTTTGGTGGAAGAAAAATGGAGGGAAGAAGAAAAGAAGAAGGTGTTCTTCTTTGCTTGATCTTCTCTCCAAAACTCTCTCCTCTCTTCCAAGTTCTCTCAAACCTCCCTCTCTTTTTCAGGAAATATGGGAAGAAGAAAAGAGAATAAGAAGCACACTTCGCGTAAGAGGGAAAGAAAATCAGAGAAAATAGGAAAAAAGAAAGAAGAAGAAGTTGTTCCTCCTCATTTGAGCTCTCCTTTCACCAGAAAATCATGGAAACTGCAAGAAGAAGAGATGAAGCAAGAAGCACTCTTAATGGAGGAAAGAAAGAAAAACAGAAAAAACAGGAAAGAAAATGCCTCCTCCAGAAGTCTCTCTTCTTCTCTTCTCTTTCTCTCTCTTTCTCTCTCAGTTTGAAAAAAGTGGAGAAGTCCTCTCAAATGAACTATTCCCTCTATTTTGTTTGGTTTATCTAGACCCAAAATTTCCTATTGCATACACTGGGCTCTGACCGATTCACCTGCTTGACATAGGCAGCAGAAGACTTCAAGTGTCAAGAAAATGGCAAAACGTTGATATGATCTCTCATGGGAACTATGCAAAAGTTTCCTGTAATGGTCCCCTCTATCTAGGCTGAAATGAGTTGAAGTGGTGACATTTAACAGAGAAGGAGTTGGGCGCATATGTGCTTGTTTACTTGGTTTTGTGACATTTGATTTGGCACTTATGCACCAATGGGAGGTGCATATGTGCCTCCCTCTCTGCCTGGGAGTGATCCTAGGTGCTTCTTGGCACATAGGCGTCAATTGGAAGCACACAGGCGTTAATAGAGGAAAATAAGTGCCCCATTCTCTGTTTACTCGCACTGAAGGAGTGCTTTCTATATGCTTGGGCGCATATGTGCCCATATTTAGGCACATAGGCGTCGACATTGCTGGTAGGCGCTCATCCACATTATAAATTTATTTAATTTTTTATTCTTTCTTTCTTCTCCCATTCTTCAACAAGGCTCCCCGTGGAGGATTTATATGAACCCTCAGAGCTTTGTAGGATATGTAGGGATGAAAGTAAGCTCTCCTACATCCAGGTTAACACCTGTGGTGTGTCGTATCAAGCAAAAATTGCTGCCCAAGGCTGGATACGACTCTGTTCGTCTAAAAGTCAACTTTGCGCTCGGATGTCTGTAGGATAGTTTTGACCAATCCAAAAACTACGAGAAAATTATGTGTCACTAAAATACGACCCCATAAATCAAAATGAACATTATGGAGGCTTTAATTTGGGGATTTGATGCCAACAAGCGTCCCGTCCCCTACGCGAGTAGACCAATCTAAAACCCGACTTTTCCCAAAACGTGAGTGAGAGAGCTTGATGGCTACCCTTGACTACGGGAGACTTCAAATAGGTAGAGTATGAGCTCTTAACACCAAGGTAGACATTAAACATGTCCCACATCAAAATTAATTTCACCCTATGGCGAATTCTCCCGAATAGGGCTAAATCGATATCGATCCTAGCACCGTGCTCGAGGTGCATACTAGATGGTCCAAATGGCTGTCCTAGGCTAAGAGAAGCTTTAAACAATCCTATAACACTCAAGCAGACATCAACATATATGACATCCAAAAGTGATGCCAACACCCTAACTTAACAAAATCGGTCGAACAAGATCCTTATATATCTAAGAACTACCAAAATCAACCAATTGAGTAATAGGGTAGCCGAGCCATAGCCGCATTTATTTATAATATTTAAAATACCATCTAACCCCACCCCCCCCCCCCCCCCCCCCCCCCCCCCCC